>CAODLS012016595.1:0-11687 GCA_948243855.1 Flueggea neowawraea
GCTGTGGGATGAGTTAAGAGCAAAAGTGAAGGACTGGTGTTCAAAGTTCCAATTTGCTGAAGCTTCAGTGGAGAAAGTGATTGAGAGACGGTTCAAGCGGAATTATCATCCTGCCTGGGCTGCTGCATACATTCTTGATCCGCTCTATTTGATAAGGGATGCTAGTGGCAAGTATTTGCCACCTTTCAAAATGTTGACACCCGAGCAGGAAAAGGATGTTGACAAGCTTATAACCAGACTTGTTTCGAGAGAGGAGGCTCACATTGCATTAATGGAACTCATGAAATGGAGAACAGAAGGTCTTGATCCTGTCTATGCTAGAGCTGTCCAAATGAAAGAGAGGGATCCAATTACGGGGAAAATGAGAACTGCCAATCCTCAAAGTAGCAGGCTTGTATGGGAGACATACCTTTCCGAGTTTAAGTCACTAGGAAAAGTTGCAGTAAGGCTTATTTTCTTGCACGCTACCTCATGTGGGTTCAAATGCAACTGGTCCTTGTTGAGATGGGTGTGTGCTCATGGGCAATCAAGGGCCGGAATGGAGAAGGCGCAGAAGTTGATCTTCATTGCAGCTCATTCAAAACTGGAAAGACGAGAATTTCACAGAGAAGAAGAGAAGGATGCAGAGCTTTTTGCACTGGCAAACGGTGAGGATGATGTGTTGAATGACGTTCTTGTTGATACATCCTCAGTGTAACATTTTTTTCCACTCCTTTTAAATTTAAATCTGTAGGATTTATTGAATTATTTCTACCGTTAAATTCCTTTTTCTTTTTGTACTTTTTAGAAAATTTTGGATCACTCAGTTCAGGTGGGATTGAAAGGGGAAACTGATAGGTGATTCAGTTTTTGTATGCCTATAGTAAAATGATTCACCTTTCGATTAGAGTATTTACACATCTTTCTTCCCAGAATGATTTTTCTAAGTTTTTGAGTTTGCAGAAAAGAAATGTTATTTGTAAAGTTAGATTTTTCTGTACTGACAGATTATTACATAACAGAAGATTTGTTGTAAATTTCTTTTTCCCCTCCATGAATTTGGATTCATGAAAATATCAACAGAGGGAAATGCTTCTTATTTATCTTCTTTATAATTTAATTTAGACTGAGAAATGATTCTGCTGACACAATGACATTGCTTTTAAGTGTTGAAAAACATGATCTTAGTCCTTTTCTGTTTCTGCAAATTACTTTCTGTAGTTCATCTTAACTGTCATACCATATATCCTTGTTAGATTAATCATATGCAAAAGCACATCTATCTTTCGGTCCTGAAAGTTGGTTTCATTAATTTTTTGTGCCCAATTTTGTTCTATTTTTATTTGAATCTCTCATTTCTTGCTTGATGATCTTATGATTACTTGAAAGTGCTTCTGAAATCATTCATCGCCGATTTGAATTCACTTTTTTATTTCTTTTTTGTCAAGAATAATGATTTGAGGGGCTCTGCCTGAATTACTTTCCATTATTTTTTTGATTCTATAATTTACAAGTCTTAATCCTCAGTGTGCCTAAAATGGAGGTCTCACGTGCCTCGCCCCGCATCCATACCATACTTATATAATGACCAACTATGCTGGTTTGAAATATTTAATCCCACATGGAATACAGAAACTTTCTGTGAAATTTGTTCAGAATTCTTTATAATTCTCCAAGATTTTTTATCTGAATATGGCTGCCGATGATTTTTTGCCCTGAATTTGTTTCTTTTCTTGGATGGTGTAATTCGATGACACTTTTTAGCAAATATTCAAATCTGGGGAAGGATTTTTGGTCCAAAAATGTTGATAATCATTTTGTTAGTTGAATTGAAGAAGCTAAAGTACTAATTATCTTTTTGATTACAGAAGCATTCAACAAAGATATGGTTGAACCAGAGAGACCACCATAAGATGTTCTGGTGGTTAGTAGAGTACAAGACGCCATGATTAAAGGTGGGAACTCTGCCAGAAGGATCCAAGAAAGGCTCGACTTGAAAATTTTTTGAAATGCTTGTCTTTTTGCAAGAATCCAGACCAGTGGGCAGGCTGCTTCGGCCAATTTCGGTTTGGTTTGGTCGGTTAAATGGCAAGCCAGGAATTTCTGTTTCGAGAGCCAGTCAACAACCCCGGAATGACCTAGAGGAGGTGGGTCACCTTTCTAGCTGGAAGAGCACAATCTAACTGTTTCATATATGATCCTGGTTTTTGTGTCTTTGGGAAGTTGTGGAGACCCACCATGAAAGAAGTAGTGGAAGTCTTTTTCTCAACTTTGGTCGCCACGAAGACACAGAGAAAGACATGGAATACAATAAATATATAAAAACCTAATCAGGGTTTGGTTTTCCCTGTCAAATCATCTTGGTGGGAGGTAACTTGTGTTTGAAACATTCTGGTAACGTTCATGCGGGGTATGTGGCGAAAATTTTGTCACCATAATAGCCATGAAAGGTTCTTTAACAGGACCCAAAACAGAGCAAGACTGTCGGCCTGAAGCGTCGCAAAAGAGATGCTTTGAGAGCGATTTCGCAACGAACTTGATCTTTTCGTTTATTTATTTATTTATTTATTGGTTCTTCGTTGCTGTTCAAGTCGAAAGCATAAACAATATGTGTTGATTACGATTTACATGCTCGGATTTGAGCTGTAGTTTCTTGATCAGGTTTTGTAATTTTGTTTACTGCTGTATGCGTCTCAAAATATAAACTAGATTCTTTATCTAAATGGCGGACAACTTACGAATTAAAGTATTAACAGTTTTTTAATTTTTAATAAATGCTCTCTTTAAAATTTAGTACTTTCTCATTATTAAACCGGGGTTTTTATGATATAAAAAAAAAAAGTTAGCGAGCAAGCGCAAATGCCATTAACACATAATCAGTGAAAAAACAGAAACAATTTCGTAACTTGTATTTCTTTACCCTCCATAGCACTTAATTATCAATTAAAAATACATTCTTACCGAATCGAATCCAAACCAAGCGACGAAGGAATACAACCGACAAGTGAAAGTTACATTGTTCTTTCAACAGTGTAAATTAGATTTTATTAAGAATATTTTGTTTTCATAATCCAAAGTTTTTCATTTTAAATAAAGTAGAAAGAGTAGTTTCTTCTCAAACTATTAATAGTAACTACATCACTTGAACTATCAGCTCTTTTTTCTCACTTGCACTAATGTAAACGGTTGTTGAATGTGTTGTGAACTCTAAATTCTAGAATTCAATCACTTTTGTAGCTAAAAAATGTAAAATTATTAACTTTGTTTTTCCTTTTCCTTCTGCCGTTGATTGAGAGTGTGTGTACAAGATGTGCATATGACGGAGAGATTTTCTATTTTAGAATTTGTATTCTATTTTACATGCATGGAGCATACTGATATTAGTTAACAATAAAAATAAAAAGAACAAAAGTTAATAGTTTTAAAATTAAACCTGACTCGTTATTTGAAAAGGCACATTATAAAGAGATGTTTATAAGCACCACGAGGCTACTTTTATGGCTGACAATTTTTGACACGATAACACGATTTGTGAGTATACGATTATGATACGAATAATACGAATTTAATTTTTGTAATGTTTATGTCATGTACAATGACGAGTGATATGTAAATGGTATGATACGATTACGACACATCTAACACAAATTGTCGCTCATCTCTAAACGATTTGGGATTTTTGACAAATAATCCAAGAAGTAAAAAAGTTGTTAAAAGTTTGATTGAGGGTACAAGCTCGTTTTCTTGTTAATTTCATTAAGCATACCTATTATAATTATAATCTATCTACATTATCGGTGAGATTTCTAACATTATATATTTTGTGTTTATGTTACTAATTATTGGACACCTTGTTGAGTAGCATGCCCTACAATTCCAGTTTGAGCCGTTCCAAACACAGAACTTTTCTATGGCTTGTTCCCAAGTACTCAACACCAGATTGTGAATTTTGTTTTTTCAACTACTCATTGTTCTCTTGTGGGAAAAAAAGAATTAATATACCCTACTCATTCTTCACCACCATGTCTTAAGAAATGGATGCAAGTTTCATACTCAAGCTTCTTGGCTAACTAGATAAATTAAAAAACAGAAGTCTTTTTCTAGCTAGCCAACACATGCGAGAGTGAGATATATGAATATGAATTATTATATTGTTTTATGAATCAATGATAATAATATAATTCATATTCATGGCAATATAGCATGATTTTTACAACTTTGCTTATCTAAGATATATGTAGATGTTTGAAAATGAAAATAGTATTATTAAAAGAGAAATCAAGTAAATACTCTAATATTAAATTGATTGTCCATTTTTTATAAATAAATAAAAATATATAAATAGAAATTAAATTTTCAAAGTGACCAAAAAAAGAATAAGGAAGAAATATTTGAGTGTTGAATTTTTGTCATATATTTCCATTCAAGGCTTACAGATGAACGACATAAAACCATGAAAACCATATTACTATAGATAAAGAAGTGATCCAATTATGGAAATCTCTGTTTAATTTTTTGAAGAAAATTATAGTGTTAATGATGTCCTCTTATTGCACCATGGTGTCTCATCATACAAACACTCAAGCAAGCAAATTCAGGCACTAATGAGTATAAGATTCACCCACCCACCTCCACGAAAATGAACAGAAAAAAGGTGCAAAAATCAAGTGGGTTTTGTTTCTCTTTGTGGCGAGTGAAGAGAGTACAAAAGTGCTGGTTTGAGTACAGTATTATTTTACCACTTTGAGAGAGACTTGTAATTACTCAATTACTCATCATTAAGGGCCAAGAGACCCAGGTTCTTGTCGGCAAGGCCATTCCTATGCTGACTGCTCACCAACTAATGTTCTTTCTCTCGGTATATATAAACTTAGATCAATTTTAATTTCGAGTTTGTATTAATATGGTTAGTTTAAATTGACGGTAAAATGCCGTGTTAGGCGATGTTTGTTTTGGATAAATTATAAAAACAGATTAAATAATAAAAAAATAGAAAAATTAATATATCTTTCAAAGAGCTGAATATTTATAAATAATAAATATACTATGAACATATTTGACAAAATATACACCACTTAACGATAGTCACAATAACGCTTCATATATTCATTAATTATTTAAGACATAAACTTGTACAATCCTTCATAATTTACAAATTATCACCTCTCAGATAGAGCGATGGGATGAATGCAATTAACAAAATAAAAGAATACTGATGATAAGCAAAAAATATTAATCTATATACCGATAGTCACTCCTCATGGGTCACTCTACGAAATATTATGATTCAAACATCATATTTCTTACTCTCTAGCTTAAATTATTTAATCTATATACCGATGTGAAGTTTATATTTAAATTTACTACTTAATTCATCAGAAATAAACACCCAACTAGCATAACAAATAAAATTAGAATCGCTTCCCTCCACTCATTTTTTTGGGTTAAAGGGAAATGAAATATAATGATTAGTATCGGACGACACTCACTCATCCTGCTCTTTATACAAGAATCTTCATCTCTTCCAATGCCCCTAATTATACTAACTTTTATTTTCCCCTGTTTTGTTGTTATTATTATGATTTTGGTTTGTACATTGTTTACCTATACCCCGCAATCATAAAGTGATATTCTCTTGTTCCCTATTTATCACATATATACATGCATATGTATGCATGTATGATTGATTTCTTAATTACATTTTTCATTGTGTGTATGAACTTCTAATTATAGAGTTTTGGTTCCACTAATTTTCTTTTTTTCCAGAAAAAAATGGAGCTCTCCAATGCCAACTGCAAAAATGTTGCATTCCTGGAGATGGACGTGAAAAAGTGGATGGGGTACGCTCCTCACCTAAATAAAATAGCGACACTGTTTATTACACTTTTCATTGAGATCAAGGAAATTATAAAGTTCATTTGTGAGATCCAAAATTTTATTTTTTAAAGATAATGGTCCAAAATTAACATGCTAGCCATTATTTGTGTAAGTAAAATGATGATCACCGCTATAGTGGTCTCAAATCCAAATTCTGAGTATATGAAAACTCTCAAATTTAGTAGAGAGAATTTTATAACCGACGGGTCCTGAACTGTTCAAATTGGAATGATATTTAGTTTATATTGAGTGATCTAATAGAAAAGGATAGTAAGAAAAAAACGTTTTTATCCTCAATTCAATTTTTCTATTGTATTTTTTTTTCATGTACAAAAATATTAGTCATAGTCGAAGTCAAGATAAAATATCTTACAAGTTTATAAGGAAGATAATAATATGAGGAAGGAGGCCTTCAAACACAAAAATGAGGATAATAAAAGGGATTGATTGTGACAAAGCAGAAACTGGGAAGAACATTTGTATGAGATGTAACAGCAGCATATTGAACATGTAATGATGTTGTCCGACTGATCTAATGCTTCGTTTTGGTGAAGTGTCTATTACTATAAGCATCAATTTACACTAAAATGTCGACACAGACGTTCGCTAGTGATGGTAGTTGGGTTAGCCTAGTACAATTATTTCCACACTTCTTTATATTTCAAACTATATCCATTCTTGATATAAATTCAGCTCTTCCCCACATTACTATTTTTCAAAGGGATCAAGGGCATAAATATTTTTGGTATCTTTTGTTATTATATTATATGTTCAACAGTATTTTAAAAATACATGTTATTCTGTTTACTTTTTTTTTAACCGATGTATGCTAAATTTATCAATGTGCAATTTGTTTCTATTAGTTTTTTTTTTAGTTACAAAGAGTGGGAACCCTTTGAAATTGGAGTGTCTACTACTAATAAGTCCTTTCTTAACAAGTAAAATATATATTCTCAAAACTAAAATCCCTATTTTACTAGCAAATAGGTTGTTACTGAACTTATTTACTGAAAAACAAAGACTAGAATTAGGTCAAGTTTGTATAAGTCTTTTTTTTTTCCTTCTTTACCAAAAACAAGTTTGCACAATTCTATGCATTGATTTCCAACAAACCTCTCAGGCATACACATACAACTGTAATTAATTAAAAGTACTTAGCCCTAAATGTAATTAACTATGAGCACTTAACCCTAATGATGATTGATGGAGACGTTTTGTTTGGGTTTTCACCTACAAAGCTAAACATAAAAAAAACCCTTACTTTCGCAAAGAAAGATACGGTCTACTTTAATTTCACTGTTCTTTCACATGGTACACACTATTTTGACGTTAAGTTTGTACATTTACATAATTAATTAGAGCATCTTAGAAATGCTGTCAAAAAGTCTTCCCTCTTTTCTATTTGTTTTCCTCACCAAACCCTAATTTGGTTTGTTCACATGTCTCTGTTAATTTATCATTTTCTTTCGAAATTGGTCACTGGTGGTCCTCACCTTGTATTCCTTCAATAGAAATGTTCATGGTTTTGTGTAAACAAAGAATTTTACGCAAAGTTACTGTTTATATACAAATCACAGCCTCATCTATATTATTATTTTGTTCAACCCACGTGTATTACACATATTATTTTAATTTATATAATACGAATTTAATATGCGGAATTATTAAGGCACAATATTTTACGACTAATGTAGTAACAATTCTATGGCGCATTTGTAGCTATTGAAACGTTTGACCTAACTTAAACGAATCCAACGTTAATTCGAAGGAATCAATTTAAGTCGGAATCAGTCAAACAAAAGAAAAAAACACAGCACGTTCATGCATTTGTGGACATGTCAAAATAATTATTCAAATTTATGTAATTCATACTTTGAAAGAAATTAAGAAATAAAGTATACTGTTAGTATCAGTGGCGAATCCCAGCTGATTCCACCAGAGGTTCAAAGGACTTCTGCCATCTCTTACCGCCAATTTATCTCTGCCTTTGGAGTTAGGGTTTCGTCCCACGCCGTCACCCACACCGTCCGTATGCCGGTAGTATTGACTCCATCTTCTTCGATTTCTAACTCCACCACTAGTTAATATGAAAGAAATTTCTAGTTTTGGAATAAGTACAATCTTAAAACTTCTATCGATCAAGTTTGTATGTTGAACAAAATCTAATCCTGGTAACTAAAAGTATGAATGTTTTTGGAAGAGTATAACGGTATATTAAATTATAGTATTTGTAATAATAAAAAGTAAAAATAGATTATAGGTTTTAAATTTTATATAAATGTTGTTAACATGTCACATATATATTATTATTTACATTTATTGATTTTCTGAGCAAATAAAATATTTCATTAAGAAGTTAAGATGTATTGTTTGTGCTTTAGCTCAATTAGTTCTGCTATAAGTTTGTGTTGTGTATTTGTAGATATGCATAATAATTAATTAATGAAGATATTGCTTAATCATGTGTCTCAATACAGGTTAAACCATGTAATTATTTGTTGTTGCTTAAAATTTGTCACTATATATCTTCTTGTAAATTAGATGAGATGGAACAGATTCACAATTTATATATAATTAATTATATGCTTTTGTAGTAGCTAGAATATGATCAATAGGAGATATCATTTAAATTTCCTGCTTGTAAACAAAATGCATATATGGGAATAATTTGCTTCTTGACCGATAATTCTTTATTGATTTCTATCGAAGACAAATAGAAAAAATGGAAGTACTTTTCAATCATTTCAGTTTCTTCAAAGACCCAAATGTTGTCTTAATATGGATCGATTATCTATCACGTCGACAAAGAAAAGAAATTATTTAGCTAAATTCATGCCGTCTTACTTGTCAAAAAACAATTCATGCTGTCTTGATTATTTCTGATTTCAAAGCATTTATAGCTAATCTATTTTCTATAGCAAGAGATTATGACACAAAAGACTTTTTCTTTTAAAAAAAAAAAAATTATTTGGGATAAAATAAGACTTGATGAGATAGGTTTAAAGAAGCTATATAATAAGATTAAAAAACTGAACCCACGAAACTCAATAATTTAAGGAAGCTAAAGCTCAAGTTGGTCAAAGCCTCAACAGACAAAGCCTTGCTCATGTTTGCTTGGATATGAATAAAACTGATAATTGAATACTCAAATTAACGTTGTCATCATGAAGATTACTGAACTTTACCACCAAATGCTAACAAATCTCCCAGAAAATTATTTGTTTTATTTTGTCAACAGACGGGTTTAATGAATGTATGGTATAGAAGCTGCATTTTAATTTCAAACGAAACAAACTATAAAAAATGACAGCAATTAAGTACCTCAAAGCGAATGTAAACATTAATTTAAAAGTTATTCTAGTTCAAACTCAAATTTTCGCCAGTAAGATGTCCCTCAAAGTATAATTAGACTCAGATTTCTTTTAAGTGTATTAGACTCAGATTTTAAGATAATATCAAAATCTATGTTATCTTGATAGATTAGGCCAAACCCAATTTGATATCCTTTCCTTAACTCAAATTAAATTGTTATTCTATTTCCGCACCATATATAAATTGCTTCCTTTTATAATATCTTACTATCGTCTCCATAAGTCAAATACAATTTACCTCCTAATTAAGTGCCGTAATTCATTAAATTAATTCTTATAATAAGAGTCAAGATATAATCGGAATTTATTTCGATTTAAGATATATATAAAATGGCTTCGAAAGACGACATCGGGACTTGAAGTACTTTGTCAGGGCTTCTAATTTTCAGATTCATCAATTCCATTTTTTTTGACTGGGATTCATCAATAATTCTTTTTGCGAGTGTATCTTTTGATTATTCATGGATTTAGTCTTGTCAAGGTTTATTTTTCAAGATTTCATGGTTCTAGTTGTACGGATTTTTTAATGAATTTGCTTCCCTCTCGGCATCTCTTAGTTACGTAGAGTTGTAAAGTTTTCTCCAACCTTCCTAATCTACTTTAGATGAGTAAAACTACATACAATTTATAAAAAAAAATATATATGCAATGGTCAAGAAAAAATTGGTTTACATCCCAAAAATATATTTCTATTATTTGTTGATTTTCTTAGAATGCATTGAAAAATGGATTATTTGTTTTACATTTGTTTGTTAAAACATATAAATTAACTCTAAAATGAATATTTCATCCAAAGTTTCTCAAAAAAATAGATATATGAATTAGAAAATTTGTACAATTTTATATGCAAAGATGCTTTTGCATTTTGTTCTCAGTTCTTAACTTAAAATATAAAAAACATGTGTATATATTGATTAAAAATAAAACTTATAAAATATAAAACGAGCGTGCAGTTTTTTTTATTGATTAATAGGATTTAATAAGAGTGACCAATTGACAATTATTTTACTGTTCGCCTACCTACAACAGTATAACAACACCGTCCTACTAAATATGTTTTTTAGGAAAAAAAATGTTGTTGTCGGCATGCAATTTGTTTTGCAATAAATTAATATTTGAATAAAAAATTGAATCTAGAGATTTTTTAATCCGTTGAAAATTGTTTTTGGTTCAATTAATCCGTTGAATTTTAAACGTTGTATTTGTTGTTCTTTGGTAAGAAAAGAATCTTTGTAAATAAATATTTATTATTGATAGGAGTGGGGGAGAAGGTGGTCAACGAATGTCGGAATGATGGGATCTGTTCATGACAAAATGTTTGGGTCAAATGTCCGTACACCGAAACGCTTCCGTTGTTGTTTTGTGGCTACGTCACTTTCCCAACCCATTTTTTTATTTCTCCTTACCTGTCTGTCCACATGCGACGCCGTTTCCCTTTGAAGGGTGCAGAAAGTTGTCCGACGATTTTTTTTTGAAAAAATAATTTCTGGTTGTTGAGGTATACTTTAATAAGTAGGTCGATTTTCGTATTTTTAAGATGTTATATACATATTTTTGAGATAAAAAACTGAATTATACTAATCAATTATTAGTAGAATTATCGTCTTTAAAATCCAAAAAAAATCAAGTATTAGCAGAATTCTTGTTTTCAAAATCCAAGAAAAAATCACCAAACAAAAAGCTCATCAGGTGGACTTCAAATCCTGCTCCATAAACTATTCATTCTCTTGGCTAATCTTCATGAAAAAGACGGATTCGGACAATGTAAACAATTTAACTCATTTTCATGTGTTAATTACTTCTCAAACATACATTTTCAATTTTCTAAGTTTTTTTCCCCAAAAAAAATAAGAGGAAACTTCAATTGACATTTTCAGTTCATCACTGGTTTTGCCAAATATAAACCAATCACTCGAAAAGAGGGAAAGAAAAACAGAATCAACCATGTTTTGCTTGCAAGAAATAAACTGAAAGGCATCAGATCTTCCTATTCAAGAATCAAAATCACGATACCCATAACAAATCAGATCTGAAAAAAAAACCCAACAAACAGTATTCTTCAATCATCAAGCATTCATCGTTTCAGGCTTTTTGACCCACAAACTCAACAAACCATTCAACACTATTGAACCAAGGGTGGTTAACATTTATATCCCTTTTGTGTTTTGATGATTAACAAAATTGAGTTTTGATTCTTAATCATTTTTGTCACTAATGTTGCAAGATAACTCGAGTAAAAGAATCAACAACTAGAGTAAGAAAGATGCCTAGAAGTTGCGGATCAAGTGCTACAATTTGAGTAAGATCATGCATAACACGAGTTGTTAAAATGTCATACAACTCGAGTTAAATAAAGACTAACTCGAGTTAAATTAAGGATAATTTGAGTTAAAATATGGCTAGCTCGAGTTAAATAGTCTAGAAAATAACTCGAATAAACACTTGTATAACTCGAGTTAC
>CAODLS012016648.1:0-11040 GCA_948243855.1 Flueggea neowawraea
AGAGCAATTGAAAGACTATCTTTCAATGGCATCTTGCAGAAAAATGGTGGTACTAAAGAAGCTGCCATTTTGGTCACGAATACTACAACAAAAATTATTTGGCTTGCTTTTACCATATCGGGATTCGTAATCTCAAGATCAGACTTCATCACAGATGTAATTGCATAGAATGGCAGCCAGACTCCTGAATTAAAGCAATCAAACTTTTCCACAAAAGCTGATCCCAGTGGAGGTCCAACCGGAATGATCAAACCAAAGAAAAAAGGACCCAGAACAAAATGCTGAGAAGAAAAATTCGTGACCAACCCGGAAATTAGTACCAATATGAATATATTGTAAAAGTATGCCTCTTTGACAGGCCTTCCTTCAGGAGTTTGTTTGATCACCCAAAACAAGGCCGGACGAACAATACAAACCAACACAAGTACGAGGCCGAAAGTTATGAAAGTGTTTATGATCGTTGCTGTAGTTGATGATTCTCTGATGACTTTAGATGTGATCATCAGGAATCTTAGCACAATGCTGAACATGTCACCAGCCAGGGCACAGGATACGCCCAAACGGCCGATTTCCGAGTTTATAATCTTCAATTCCTGAAGAAAATCTGCAATAACTGCGAACGATGTTGATGCTTGTGTTGCAGTTATTAATCCGAGAGCATACCTGTCGTCATGACTTAGAAGCAAATCTTTAGATAAGTTCTGTTGAGCTATTGAGCCAGCTATCAGAGGCACCAGTACTGATAAAGAACCGATGAAGAAAGCTTTTTTTCCAGTCTTGATCATTATGCTAACATCAATCTTCACTCCAGCAAGAAAAATGAAGAATGTATAGCCCAAAATTCCCATAACTCTGATCATTTCTTTGGTTTCTGGATTAAAAACATATTCATTTAACACTCCAAATCGCCCCAGCAGTATACGGCTAAGTGCCAACCCTGCCTGAAATGCATTGTGGAGTTACAAAGTGTTATTAGCAAATGATAACGGGCAAACACTATCATATAAAATTACCTTTTATAGACCTTAAAAACTGGTTAAAGTAGTATAACCTGAGAATTTTTTTAATTAAAATATTATTTTACTTTTTTGCTAATATTTGGAAAACTTAGGATAAAAAAAGTGGTGGTTGTTTCCTTTTTTAGAAAAAAGTTACAAATTCTAACTTCTTAAACTTTGTTTGGAAAGAATGTACTATCTCTTTTCCTCAAAGAGTATTTTTTAAGGTTTTGACACACATATTAAGAAAATAATTAAACTACATTAATTCTAGTAATAATTACTATATTATCCTTATTTATTCTAGTGGAGATAATTGAGATATAGTTATTCAAAACAATTTAATAGGAGAGTAAATATGAAAGAAAATAATAAAAAGTTTTTTGATTTTATAAAATGTCACTTATTTTGGTAAAAATTAATTTATCTAAAAAATCACTTTTTGAGAAAAAGAGGGAGTACTTCTTATTCAATATCAAATATATTAAAAGAAAGATTGAAGGATATAAAAGTGGTGGATGTTTCCTTTCTAAGAAAAAAGTTACAAATTCTAACTTTTTTATAACTTTGTTTTGAAAGAATATTACAATTTTACACAGTACTTCTTATTCAATATCAAATATATTAAAAGAAAGATTGACTCTGAAACAGGTCGTAAGTCTAATTGTATTTTAAACATTAAAAAAATTGCAAGAAATGAAAAAAAAAAAGACTAGGAAATAAGGTAAACATACAAACATCTGAGAGGCAAGTCTGGGGAGTCCAATGCGTCTGCAAACACAATGAATGACTTCTGTAATGGCAAAACAAATGAATAATTGAAGCAGTGAAACTGATAATGAGTAGTTTCTTATTGGATCTTCGGCTTCATTCCAAATTCCTCTGGAATTGATCTTTTGAGTTAAACCAACACAAATTTCTGACACATTGTCCGATGCCACCATTGTAAATGCCATTTTCCTATCTTAGCCGATCAACAACATGCATAAACCCTCAAGATGGCAAGAAAGATCAAAAGGGTTTTTGGATTTAGACAAGAGTGAATGGTTTTTGGTTTTAATTTGGACAAAGAAGCCAAAGTTCTTGACATTATATGCGTAAAATTCCGACGTCATATAATTAGTTTTTGCAGGTACAAATTGTAGTTGACCAGAGAGTAATGACTAATGATTGTGTTATATTTTAAGAATTTGTCTGTTAACTTCTGTAATAACAGCACGTGTGATCTGGATTTGTCGAATTCAAGGGTTTTTGCAGATGGGTATGCATTATAATAGAAAATATAGTTTTAACTAATGCAAAGTGTCCTCAGATGTGTTTAACAAATTCAATTGAAAAGAAAGTTAAAGAACATATTAGTTAGTCAAAAAGGTGATAAATATATATCATGACGATTTGTTTTATAAAAATAAAAAATTGTTAGAGAGTAATATGGAGTGTTTGAAGGTTTGCTTGTTTGTACTTACCATTTTAGGAATGAATTGTGGCATATATTCGGAGATTATAGTTCAAGTATCCTTTACTTTTGTGAAAGAGTTAATTATGGTTATATTATTTTTTAGAAAAATAATAGCCAATCCTTTTTTTTAACCTAATAGTTATAATTCAATAAAAATTCTTAAATTCCAATTGAACTAAGACTACATAAAATATTTAATTACGATTGAGTAATCTGATAGGATCAATTAGTAACCTAATTTTTTTATTTTTTAATTAATTTCTTATGAAATTATTTTATGTTTTTGCTAAAAATGTGAACTATACTAATTTCCCTCTCATCGGACATGCAAATGAAGAAAAGAAAGCAAAGGACTAAAAATAGAGCCAATAGGGGCTTAAATGAAAGGAAGCAGAAGCCAAGGACTGAAATGGATAATTTTCAGACCAAGTCATGGAACCGCATAAGGCCCCAAGTGTGTGAAGAGGTTATGAGCCGCATGTGGATTATTTTAAAGAAAATTACACAATTACACTAAAAGAAAATATATAAATTTACTTTTAGCTGCAGCCTAAACAAATTTTAAGAAATAAAAATAAAATTTAAATTTTACCAAAAAAATATCAGATTTCAAAAGTCTCTAAATATCTCTAAAAGTCTTCAAATGTCTCTATCTGAGCATTTTTTCAATAAATCAAAAAATCTCCAAAAGTCTCTCTAATATTTTTTTAAAATAAGTTTGATTGTATTTTCATTTGTTAAAATTGAAATTATATTTATCTATTTATTAAATTCAATATTTCATTTGGGACACCTGTCATAATTAAATAATTGTTTTAGGGAGAAAATGTGGAAAACACACGGCTCTTTGTATGGTGAATTGGGAAACAGGCTTTTTTTTTTGGCTTAATAACCTTTTCGTACTTTTACTGGTGAAAATTAGATTTAAGTTTATCTAACGTCTATAAGAATGACAATACATTAAAATGATAACATTATGCATGTACATAAAAATAAATTGAATTGTTTTCACTTTATTGTCCGTTAGATTAAATTAGATTTAATTTGGACCCTTAAAAGTAAAAAAGGACATTAAAGTAAAATAACAGTAGCCTCTCTCAAGCCTAACGGACCCAAGCCTGCCAATCTATCTAGTATCATTTCCTCTCCACTTTGATGGGTTTATTATGATTTTATTTAGTTTAATGTTTTTGTTGGATTTTAATTAAATTAGCTTAAACTTACTGTTAGGGTGAATGATGTAGAATTTAGGCACTAAATGCTTTCCTTGTGTTTAAATGTTTAGCTCTTGTAATTGATCTCCGTATGAGTTAGTTTGTGGTTTTGTGCAAAGGACCATGAGGTAATGGTATCCCTCTTTGATCAGCTTCCTGTCCGGTGTATTCGCGATCATCCATATCATAATTGGTCTTAGGACAAAGATCATGAGTATGATAATGTTAGGAATTGAGCACGATAAATAGAAGACTAATGCAAGAGAAATAACATGCATAACATAGAATTTACATAGTTTAATCAATGTAATCTACGTCCATGAACATAGAAAGATTTATGTATTCACTATGAAAGTCAACAAAAAAAGGTTGCATATGTTTCACAAGCCCCCTATATATTATTTACATGAATCCTTGCCAAATTAGGTTAAAACAAACCTTAAAACTTATCAAAAACATGTCAGGCTTTAAGATACGGTCTGACACGACATTACATGGACAGAGTGTGCAAGGAACAATTGAAAGCACGGTTTGAAAGGTGAGAAAAAATGACACAGTGCATCACACGGTTGGACACACGACCATGTCTTTGGCCGTGTGTCGAGGCTTGCTGTTACACGGCCTGGGACACGTAATGGTACTTAGGGTTTTTTTCTTACAAGGTACTTAGGTTTGTAAAATCTTAATAAGTTCTATTAAATGTGGGTTAAACGAAAATATTAACCTAATTTAGTTGAGTTGCCACTTAGTTTTCGTGAGAGAGACTTTAGGCTATTGTTTTGTCAAACACTGCCATTCATCTTAGTACACTCATTGTTTACATTGCATTTAAAATTCTATTGGTCAAAATCTAGTAGTTCTAACACACTTATTTTATTTTATTGAATTGTCATCTTTAACTTAGTGTAATTGTTCGTTTGTTGGAATTGCCAATTAATTATCTTGCTTTAATTAGATTACAAAACCAAAATAAATGTATTTTTCTTTCGTTATTTTACAAATTTAGCTAATTTGTCTTTGAGGATGCAATGCCCTTATTATGTACTCCGTGGTGAAAACTACACCGTCCATACATTTGCGAATTGAGTTGATCATAAATATTGAAAAATTTAATTATAATTCCTTCTCAAACTTAATAATTAAATAAAACTTCAAAACTCTAATTCAATAAGAAATTAATCATTCTTTTTAACAGGAAATAGGATTTCTATTTGTACTATTGATATTGCAACTAATCCTAGTCGGCAAAGTATTCACTGGTTAATTAATTTGTACATCGAAATATTTCTTTAGAATTGTTTACTTATCTATTAATTGTTATTGTTTCTTATTTCTACAATATTTTTTTGTCCTTTTTAAATTGTCATTTTTTTTAATAAAACAGAGCAACAAAAATCAGAGAACGCACTAGGTTATCCCAACTAGGTTGGCACCACCTAGGCGACCACTTCATACTCTTATGCTCCGAAATTCATTAATATAAAAAGAAAAATAAATATCCAAAAATACAACCTAAAAGGTGTTGTAATAAAAAACAATTAACAAAACGAAAATGTTCTTTCTTACTCAAATCATCATAAAATAATGACAAACAAAAAGGTGCAACTGAAGGCCACGAGTGCTCCTCACTTGCTTCACGACCAAAATTAGCCAAACGATCTGCCAATTGATTACCCTCTCTAAACACATGCGTGCAAACAACCTGCATTGATGACATAATGCTCAAACATTCCGTCCACTCTACTTGAATCGCCCAAGGCATTGTAGAAGCTTTTGTTCTAAAAAGCTGCACCACATATAAGGAATCACTCTCTAATGAAAGTCGATCTCAACCCTTTTCCCATGCATTCTGTATAGCAAAAAATCATGCTTTCAATTCCGCAACCAATACCAAAGAACAATCACTTAGGAAGGCGAAACAACCCAATGCATAACCTCTAGTATTTCTAAATACACCACCTGCTTCTGACCTTTCAGTATCGCTCCAGTAAGAACCATCTATATTAACCTTCACCCAATTTGATGGTGGATACTGCCATATGATAGAAAATAATCACTCTTTTTTAAATTGTCGTTTAACAAATCTCAATTTGTTAGAAAACGGATCCGCCCATGGGAGTCATGGGTGGAACCTGAACCCCAAATGGTCATGTACCAATTGGGTTGAGCACTAAATGAGTTTTAGTTAACTCATTCCTGCATTAGTATCAAAATGGGCTCCTAATTGGTTTAGAAAAAAAATCAATTTTCTATCAATATATAAGAACTGAAAGAAACTCTAATCTATAACTAATCAAAATAATGTTTACAGAAAAACATGTAAAACAACTCTCTCCCTCTCTAGTTTTGTTGTTGGCCTTGGTGAAGAAGAATTAGAGATTACTCTTGCTTGCACATGGTAGATTATCTTACTAGAGATTCTTCTGGTGGTTCTTGGGTTGTGGGTACATTTCACATTGTCGTCACTTCTATGATCGTGATTCTTAGTGACTAGCAACAACTCATTTCCTAGAGGATCCAACCGATTTTATTCTGTTGCATATTTCGAGGTAAGTTCTCGATCACTCGTTTAGTTATTCGTTAAGTGTTTTTGTTTATTCGGTATTGGATGTTGTCACATTTTAACTAGAAATTTGCAATAAAAACAAACACTACAATCTATTATTTTCTATAAAGCATAACCATTATCTAACTTATTATATTCTCTCTTACTTCACATCTAATGTATTCTATTTTACCTTATTATCATAAAAGTTTAGTATTTTTTTTAATTTCATTATAAAGTTTTAGTACATACTTTAAAATGCCTACATTGCCAAAAACAATGCGTACGAAATGCACACCCAACGTGTATGGAGATTACCTAATACCTATGGAAAAAAATTTCTAAACAATTCAAGGTCATGGCACTTCCGTTAGTTTATCTTTGTTTTCACCTCACTTTACTTTTTTTTTCCAAAAAAAAATCCGATTGCTCTTATTGAATAGAAATTTCCTCATATTGAATCTAGGAGCACAAAGGTTCTAGAAAATTAAAGAACAAATTAGCAGGACAGTTTTGTGAGAGGGAATTGTGTTCGTGTCGTATCAATTTATCTAGACGACACGATTAAACATGATATGAACACGATATGATTAATAAATGTGTCAGAATTTTTCAACTCAAACACACTTAATTTATTATATGTGTAATACGACAAGACATAATTAACACATTTATCTAAAAGAGTCAGTTAACACAATATGATATGTTTAACCTATTTATACTCACTAACACCATAAAACATGTTTAACCCATTTAAGACACAAATCAATTAACTTATTTAATGATATATATAATTAATTTATAAAAATAATCAAATTATTAAATAAATAATTTATTAAACGAGTCTAAAATATGCCGTGTTTACATGTGACATTTAGATGATTAAATTAAACATGACAATTAGTTTTGTAAATATGTTACACATGTTGTCACGACCTGTTGTAGGCCCGTAACCGGCGTAAAAGGAGAACCGTGTATGGAAACGTGACCCAACTCGCACAATCCTCATGGATATAATATACTACCCAAAACAATTGTTGTTTAAAAACATACATGATAGAATAAATATATATCATAAATAAAATATCCAAATATATATATATATATATATATATATATATATATATATATCGAAATATATCAAAATACATCAAAGTATGAAAGACAACCCAGTAACCCGACAACATTCCGATGTAGAACTCTAACATCAATACATAAGAGCCCGATCAAAAAGGCGTCACTAACCAAAAGAAACCTCACTGATATCCAAGATGTAGAAAAGTTGGAGAAGCAAAAAAAAACGGTGAACCTATGAAATAAAACCAACAGTAGACATAGAAAGGAAAGGGGGCCCTGAGGGAAAACACTCCAGGCCGCCTCATACTTGTCTCACAAATACTGTTTTGAAAATAGTTCAAAAATACTACCTGCAGGTATAGACATATACATATACATATATACATGCTATAGGTCATAGCTTTTCGAAAATCATTAACAAGTAAAGTATCTAGCAAGCACGAAAACGTATTAAAAATCATTTCGATTTTTAAAACATGTTTTCATAGTCAAAACATATATAATTGATAGGGACCATATGTATGGGCGTGCATGTGGCACAAAACAACATGGGTGATGTAACCTCAGCCACTATCATAATCATTCACGTGTTAGATCAGAACACGTGGCTATCAACATCCTTGGTAGCTGAGATTTCATAATGCATGTGTCATTGGTATACCAAGGGCTACTTCGACCCTGTAGCATAGATGTCATGTATCATAAAACCAAAACCATCATCTTACATAGCATAAAACATAGGAATGCAATCCAACATTTGAAATCATAGAACAAATATATATTACATATATATTAATTTCATAAAACATAGTATAATCATTTTATTCATCAAACCAATCCTCAGATTAATCCATTTTAATAAATATGTCCAGCACAATGTAAACCATAATAGAAGTTTTAAGATACAACATATGTGCCTGAAGCTACTATCCACTCACCTGGATGTCCAAGCGGTATCACCAGTCAAGTCTCACTCGTCGGTGACCGGTCTCTCTGGCAGGAACAAGAAGTTGAACATGTACAAACATAACATATATCAAAATGTGGTACTGTTGCCATACCAAAACGCATGATATGCAAATGCAATGCAGACCCTCATATCCGCTGAAAACATATATCGAATGCGAATCCATCACTCTACATCATAAATTCATAATCTACAAAAAATTACAGTTTGGTCCCCGACCACTGTAAACTTATGTTTTAGTCCCCGAGACTTGAAAAATTACAAAATAGTCCTCATAACATTTTAGAATTACAACTAGCCTTCTAAGTAGTCATAATTCCCAAACTAGTCCTCAAACTCTCAAAAATTGCAAAACTAGCTTAATTCCTCAAAATTACAAATATAAATCCAAGTTTTCCAAAATTACAATTCTCTAATTCATGTTTCCAAAATTACAGATCTATCTCCAAAGTTTAAGAAATTACAAATCTAAACGTTACTCTTCCAGAAATTACACAAATTTAGAGCAGTAAAGATTATTCTTAAAATTACTAAAATCTCGATTCAACCGATAGAAATCGAAATCAATCACCCACATTGACTCTAATCAACCTCTTGAACATAAATCTAGCATCTGTTTTCCCAAAACAACAACATAATTGTCAGGAATTGATCAAACCCGAACTAAACCTTAGTTTCACCAAACACTCATTAAATCTGATGATTTAAAGCTTGAATCGTGTTCCTTTAATCTCAGTGAAATTTAATCTAACAACCCTTAGCATCCCTTAACTTAAAATAATGCAGAAATCAAAGCCAAAGAAATTTGGCAAAAAATGAAAAATGCTTGATTCAAGATTAAAATAAGTAAAGAAGAGGAATAAAGAGTTGATCTGACCTCAGAAGATGCCTGAGAATGATGGGTAAACAATGAGAAAGTGATTTGGGTGAGTATGAAGGAGTTTAGAGTGAAAAGGGGTGTGAACTGAAGTGAGTCGGGTTGGCGTTTTTTATAGATATGCTACCCGTTTATCGACAACCCAACCTCACGAGTCGACTACCCAAGAACTTCCTCACCAGTCGACTACCCTCTAGGTGAGTCGACTACCCAATACATGGGTCAACCAGTGGGGCTGAAACTCCACAAATTTGATTTCTTCCGCTTCTTCCATTCGATCCAATCGAATACCAACACAATCAAATGTCCTAATCCACTCCAAAACATCATTAAACATCTAATACTCAACTCCAACCACTAAACATCATCAAGAACATTCAAAGATCAAATTTATATTCCAAATTATCCCAAATATCAAATCGGCTAGATCAGAGAACTACAAGAATTCTAACCGAAACGGGCGGGGTATTACACATGTCAACTCGTTTATGACTTTTTTTTTACTCTCAAATCAAAAGAAGATAATTTTAAACTTATAATTCATTTTTTTTCTTATTTTGTACTATCTGGTATTTAACTTTTCTGGTATGCCATATCAAATAGAAAAGCAATTTTTTTTTAGTTAATATTAAATTTTCTATTTTCTATGAAACAATAAATAATACCGTTATTGAATCATTACGTACTTTAGTATTTAAATTTTAATATATTCTATTCTATTGAATTATAATAATATTATTAATATTATTTAAAATTTTTATAATAATTTTA
The DNA here is from genome assembly GCA_948243855.1 of Flueggea neowawraea. NCBI lineage: Eukaryota > Viridiplantae > Streptophyta > Magnoliopsida > Malpighiales > Phyllanthaceae > Flueggea > Flueggea neowawraea. The sequence continues at coordinate 9,909 of CAODLS012016648.1, forward strand.
ATTTGGAACAACATGCGTCCATAATTTTCTAGTATTTTGTCAAGTAGTGTAAAACTTACCAAACTTTTACCACACACCATTGTGTCTGGGCATTAACATACCAAATATTAATGGTCAATTCTGATGGTAAAATAATGGTACCTTTCAAATTAAATCAAAATTTTGTTTACTATTTAAATTAAATTAAAAAAATGTTTAAAGGTTGTATAAAAAGACGAGAAAAGGAAAAAAATTGCCAAAATAATTTACTAAGCCTAATGATAAACTGAGGCAAAATAATTCTGATACCATTATCAACTTCCTATACAACTCAGGCAAATTCATTTACAAGCAACATGACTAAATACATACCAGCAACATAATTCCCTCACAGTGCAGGAGAATTCTTATCACTTTTACTTTGCTTCTTTAATGGTTTTATGTCTTCTTCAGCTCTTGAACTAAAGGACGAGCTGGTGCTAAATGGAAGAATACTACTCCTCTGAAATTCTTCTAACGATTGTTGAACCACAACCATAACTGAAAACCGAAAATCAGAAGATGCTAACATGTCTCCAAACACTCCAATCTCAGGACACTCACTCCATTCAGTCAAGCCTGATGTAATAGGAGAAGTAGGATCATGGTGTCTTCCCACTATGACCAAGTCAAGACCATCTCCGAGTGAACGTATTAGTTGTGTTGTTTCTTCACCATTACTTAATTCTACCTTCTCAAAACATATTTTCCCTACCCCCTTGTCCATTTTACATATTCTGTTGATCAGGACTTTGATATTCATCTCTTTTTGGCAATCGAAACAACAATGTTTAACCAAAACAATGATGAGTCTGACATGCGGATGTTGTGCCAGTCGGCTGCTGAAGGCAAGCGCTTCGCGCTCATCATCACCACCGAATAAGAGCAGACCGATGTTGTATGTTGAATAGCCTTCTACCACACTCGGGTTGCCGCCAATTTGTCCCCGGTCGATGAGGAGTCCAACAGTGCAAGGAGCATTGTCCATAACATTTTGATTTACATACCTCATAGATGGATTGGTGGATCCTATTTTTCCATCTATGCTCCATTGTTTGTGAAAGGGTAATATCACAATAGGTGTTCTCTTGTCTAGTGCAATGGTGCATATATC
>CAODLS012016786.1:0-10241 GCA_948243855.1 Flueggea neowawraea
CATTCCCGAACTTAGCAGATGCTACACTTCCACCTTCCACCACATTTACGTTCACATTTGGCCTATTGTTTTCCTTGATATATTGTTCCGAAGGTTGTTCAAGATCTATCCCCATGGAGAGAATTTCTTTCTCAAACTAGACTTCCAGCATATGCACCTAAATAACGGGAAGCAACAAAAGACTATAAAACAGTAGGCTACAATCATCTGTACAACAGATAATTATAAATCTAATTTGCATGCAATACGGAAAAATGACAGCAGCAATCTTCAAACAGATCAAACGGTTAATCTGCAAACTATCAAAGGTCTGATTAACAGAGGAAACAAGTTTAGAGGAAGAAAAATGAGTCAAAAAATGAATTGAATTATTGCAATCACATGAAGACACATCAGGGAAAAATGAAACATTTTTTTGTCATATCCTTCATATTTGAAGTAAATGTGGAGCTTTAAAAAATCTGTCCCGGTAAGCTTCAAGTAGAAACATTCCCCAAAACTCGACATTTTCCAGAAAGTGACTGCAGCCTTGTAAATTGTTTACTAATCCCAGCATAAAATTTTAAATGACCGTTATATTTAAGCATCAACTAAGATCAGATCACCAACCAACAAGTTAAGACATCACAAAAATTAACTAAACTTGATGAAATACACGACTCATTCTTATATTTCTTAATAATCAGAAAACCGAAAAGTCCAACTGCCTATTCGTGAACTCAAAACTACAATTGAACATTCTCCGTGGAGATAGACAACGTTAGAAAAGTAATTAAAAAGAAAGTTGCAAACTTTAAAATTTTGATAAAAACTGAGAACTGACCAATACATAACTCCAGTCTCCAGATACCCACTTCACAGAAATGGTAACTGAACTGATAGATAACTCAAAATTAAGCAATTTTGGTCATGCCACACTCATTACTGAAAAACAAGACTAAAACATATAAACCCACAATTAAAATTACATAAAAAGAGAAATTCGAGAAAATAACAAGAGCCCATTAACATCAAAGAGAAACCCAAAATAGGAGTTAAAGAAAGATGTTTCATTTATGTTTCAGAATTCAAGTACACAATTCAGTGAAAATCACAGCTTGAAAAACGTATACATTGTTGAAAAATAAAAATAAGAAATGGTGGGAAAAAAGTATGAGAGAGTCAGAGAAGAGAGTGTGTTACATGGAGTGATCTGCAGCGTCAAAATCTGGGGCGAGTAGAGGAGGTGGGATTTCGCCAAGGTGTTTGGCTGGACACAATCTTCGGATGTTGTACTCGCAATCAGATATTTTATGATACTCGCTAGCAAATATCTATTTCTCGTTAATAACTAATGGGCCTCACTAAGCCCATTTGAAAACCAGAACATTGTTGGGCGGGGCCAGCACAAAATAAGTGGGAGTTAAATTATGGTGTATGCCTAAATTAACATTTAGATTTGGACAAATAATACTTAAAATTTAATAATAATGTCATTTTTTAATTGCAATTTTATTATATGTTAATATTTTGAAACCTAATCTTAAAAATATCACATTCCTACAAATAAAAATCATTTTTTCTTTTTTCTTTTTTTCTCTCTCCTCCCTTTCTCTTTCAAACTCATGTTTCCCTCTCCTCCTTTCCTTCTTCTCACTCCATCGCTGCCACCCGTTGTTGTTCGTCTTCTCTCCTCCTTTCTTCGCTCTCTCTCTCTCTCCCTCCCTCTATCGGTTCTCTCCTTTTTTTCGCCTCTATCTTGTTGTTTCTTCGCCTCTTGCAGCTTCGACAACCTCGTGTTCTCTCCTCCGTCTCGTCGGTTCTTGTAGCCGCCTTCTCCCTTCTCGTCTACTCTTGTTCGACTCTCCTTCATCACGTCTCTCCCTCGTCTCGTCTTAGGTTTGTTCATGTCTTCGTCCTCCATCGCGTCTTGTCTCGTCTCTCCCATTGTCCGTCATCCGTCGTCGTGTCTCCCTCGTCTGTTCGTTGGCCGAAACGTTGGGAAAGGAGATGGCAGTAGTGTGAACGGGGGGGTGAATGTGAAGGTTCGAAACTAGGGTTGGAAAACCCTAGCTACTCCCTTGTTTTCATTTTTTACAAACCCTGACTTTGAAATTATTTTTATAAAAGTCCATATTTGGTTGTTTAAGTGATTTATTTGAATTATTTTAATTTTCTGTTGGGATGGATACATTTGATTTTTTTGAATTATTTTGATTTTCTGTAGATATTGATACATTTGGATACATTATAGATACTTGCGAATACATTTAAAGATATTGGGAGTCATTTGAATATTATAAAAAATTATATAAAAATAAATTGGATACATTTAGATATTATAAAAAAATTATATAAAAATTTGAAATTGAAAAATTATATTAAAAATTATAATTTGGAGGCATTTAATTTAAATAATTTTATACCAAAAATTTATTTAATCGATTTTTCTATAAAAAAATTGTGATTTGAAGACATTTGGATACATTCTAAAACATCAGATTTTTCTCCATTTGAATTTATTTTTTTCGTAAAAAAATCAATTTATCTAAAAAAGAATGCTATTTTTTGCGGAAAAATTTCAAATTCTAGGTCAATTTCTTAGTCAATTAAAATCTGGTATTTTGACAATATATTTTAAGCGTGTTTGTATATGTGAAAATATGTTTGGTACATGATAAAAACCCAATTCTAAATTTTAATTTAATGAGCTTCAATTTGCAATTTTGTTTAATTGAATATCCAAATGTTGTTTTTATTTAATTAATTTTAATTCGAGTTTGCGATCTACAAAATTAAAGCAGTAGGAACTGATAGTCGATCTTGTACCATATCACCACAATGCACATTTGAGAATAGCTAATTTTATTTAAAGGGGTGCAGATTTTAATTTAAAAATGATTTAACGATTAGTACGTTGATTTTGAACAAATTTTTTCTGTTAATGATTTTTCGTCATATCTTCAGTTGATGTTGTTGTGAAGCAAAAGGAAGATATAGATTTGAAACAACCGAGGAGACTGATTTGCTTATTCATAGATTTGTTCCGAATAACACAGTCCCGATGGTACAAAAATGAATGATGGAATAGAAGAAATGTTCTGTGGATCAACCCCCGAAGTTTATAGTTGCCAGTTTCTACGTGCGCGCAATTCAATATGCTACAAAATGCAAGGTTCATGAACACATTTCTCATCACCTGTTAGTATGATCAAGTTCCACAACGTTAAGAAAGTTACAAAATAAATTCGTCAGAGAGCTCTTTAATAGTGTGGCGAAAAATGAGTATCTTGGGAAAGTACTCCATATGAGATATGAACTTCAAATTTTGCAAGGGTTAAAAAACAACTCGACTATATTTTATGGTTAAAAAACAACCAAATTCATCCGTAAATTTTGCAAGGGTGGTTGTAGATGCATAATCGAACTTGTTTAATACAAAGGTAATGTGCATGGTATGTTGACATTTCAATGAATGTGGGTGTTTGATGCGTGTGACAAGTGTATGTTCCAATTTTTCTTCTCTCGCAATCACATAGTACTTCAAAGTTACACCATTGTCAACCCCCATGAAGACAAGCATGTTCTCACTATCAGGCTTTCAATGGCTTCGAAATACGTGAAGCAACATCAAACTTTTCTTATATATATATATATCCACAACATGACTTGGGTGACTAACTAGTCAAGATGTTGACCTAATTAATCTCACTTTTATTAGGCTTTACCCATGTTTATTTTGGACTAAACACATGGCATGGAGCTGCTAATAAAATAATTAATTCATATATGTAGTATATGGTGTCATATGATACACTTCCACCTCAGATATATTTGATGTATTCACGAATTATGAGCATCCTGTGTGTGGATATCAAAATTATTGGAAGAACCTTAAATCTTAAAATACACAAAATAAGTACATAAATAAAACTTATAAAAAAACACATAAATAAAATATAATGATTCACGTACGGTAAAATTAACAAATTAAAAGGCCATCACAATCAAATCATAAATACAATACAATGCCAATGGTACCTCTTAAGGTACCCTGGATGGTCATGGATGATGATCTTAATTCGCGAGATCACATGTTCGAGTAAGAACGATGACAATTGTGGTTATTAATTGACGCGGACCCGTGATACAAAATAGAGTTAAGTGCTCAGACCCATGACTGTTTGTCTCAATAACGTGTTACGGTGACTTCACCGTGCATGGGTCCGTTGTCGGTGTCAATTATGGCTCTTGGGAACATTCCGTAGCGGGAATGTAATGTATACATGATAACGCCCAACAAGAATATGCTAATATTGGTCGCCTTTGACTTCCTTTTTTCTGTTAAAAAAAATACAATACAATGCTGAAAATCTCTATAACTAGTAATAGTGTTTAATTATGTAAAATTACTGACATGGTGCGTCACCATTTGAATTAATTTTTTTTGACAATTATTTGAATTAATTAATCAACCATAAAATTAAGAAAAAGCAAAAGAAAAAATAAAAAAGAAAAAGAATAGCAAGTTACACATGATGTTTCACTGTGATCATGATTAGAATTTATCGTGTTGGGCAGATCATATTCCATATGCCGTGAAACTAAAAGTTGATGTTTATTCCTTATATGATAGTGCCATCATAAATATTTTTTTGGCCTGACATTGTTGAATTAAATATATGAACAAATTTAGTGATTATGATCTTTGTGAACCCAACAAAATTCAAGAGATTGACCACACAATTACCATGTTAATCTTTACAAACAAACAAATGAAGCATAGATATTTGAATAATTAGCTAGTAATTATTAACTTGACTGATTAATAATTAGTAGGTGGAATCAAGTCATGGTTGGTCTGAAGAAAGATTCTTTTATGGACATGTTAAATAGTTACACTTGGTTTAAATATATGTAGTGCGATTTCAGCTATATATCTCTTAGTTTCTTCTTTTTTTAATGTCTCTTAATTTTTTCAAATTGTGGATTTCTGTAATTATAATCTGATTTTAACTAAATATTGGATGCTCGAATTTTCAGCATCGAAAATGATTATAGCATTGTTAGAATATAAACCTATTGATAAATATTACATAAGGTATATACTCATGAAAGCACATAGATTATAAGTTTATTAAAAAACATAAAATTTAAAGAATAATACATTCAGATATAACAAATTATTAAATAATAAAAAATAAAGAAAATAACACAACTAAAAAATATGTTAAATGTTATACTTTAAAAATATACTAAATACTGATCTTGCTTAACAAGTCTTATATTGGCTTTGAAAGAAAGAGTAAATTAATATGTTTCTCCTTGTAGAATGTTGGAATAAGTGGTACATGAACAAGAATCAATTGATTAATTATTCTTGTCACAGGCCAAGATTGAACCAACCAACCACAAATTTTCTCCATCTCCATTCCTTTAATACTGTTGTATTGACATTCACAAGAAGAAATGCATGGCTCCAACAGAATTTACCAATTCAACTCCTAGAAATGAATAATTTACACTAATTAATACTTACGAAACTAAATTGTACTTAGTATATAATTTTAATAATTAGAATTATTAAGCATTATTTATCATAATAAATACTGTCTCGGACCATGGGATGCGGCACCTACCCTAAATATACTAAATTAAGGAAATTAAGTGGCTTCCTCATTTTGGACAAGCTCTTAACTAGAGGAATTAACTAGGATAAAAAATTAAACCCTAATCTTAAAATACAAAATCCAATATCTTCAATTTGAAATTAAACACTTTATATTGCTAAGCACATGACACATTGAATTGGATACATTTTCTTATACCAAAACGTTAAAAAGCAGGCGAGTAAAATTACACTAAAGTTTGCAGCATGTAATATGTATAGTCAGTTCCTTTTCGAATCTAGCCAAGATGTTACAGAAATCAGGTGAAGATGAAGTCGAAAGGCCATTGTTTTTTGGTCTAAACCAAGCTAGTATAGGTACCACTTTGACTAGCTAAATTAGAACCAAAATCTTTTCTCTTGCAAGAAATGTCTTCATATGAAATGTTGATGTATGTTTAAGAACTTTTTTTTTAATAAAAACAGAGCAACAAGAATCAACCCATTAGGTCATCTCAACTTGTATGATTAAGGACCTTAATATACATTTTTATGCATCCTAAATGTTTAAGTTTTAATTACTACGAAAATGTCTGAACGATATTAAAAACTGCAATGATCGAACAAAGAAGTTTTTGCCGCATGAAGGTAGTAGAAAGCAAGCTGTCTTGTATTATGAAGCTCTTTCCATTATTAATAATTATTGTCGCAAATTATGCATTATTCGTTCCGATTAATCATATTAATCTGGATGAATCATTTCTTGCTCTTTAAAAAATGTTCTGATGATTACCAATCACCATGCATAAAATTGTAGAATTAATATACTCGATTATTGTCTCATATTAATTAATTAATTCACATTTGACATAGAAGGACAGTTTCAATTAAAACAAACCCATTCACACTACATCGAACTTAATTAAATTGAAAAACTTCTTATTATAGTTGTTGTCTAAGCTGTTATATTCATAACGTTTTTGTTGTTTATATTGAATAATCATGGACATATATATTTGTCACTTGAGGCTAACTCAAGTGGTTGGACGTGTGTTTTAACTTGAGGTTTTAAATTCAATTTTTTGTAACAAAAAAAAGATCATGTACCCATATATTTTTTTTTATCTAACTAATATTGGATTAGAATTAATAGTATCATTGTCACCGAGATATCCAACTGTTCTATTATAACTCTTGGTGGTTAACGTTTGTTTTTCTTAAATTACAATTTTGATAACTTTGAACAATTATATATAGTAAAACAGCAGAGATAATACGTTTTTTTCCTTCTAAATTATAGTTGATGTGCTATGATTCTTACATCAATTCAGAGACGAGACCAATAAATAAGTTATCAATATTCTCCTTCTTCAACTCGCTGAGATGTCCTTCAAAAATAAAACTGTAGATACAAACTTAAAAGTCCAAAACGGATTATAGCTCAGTAGAGTTGAGCCTGACAATTGTCAGGAACATGATCCACACCAATATTACTGAATATTATTGAATATAAAGTAAGCACCGAATGAATGAACCAGATTAAGAAAAATAATGATGGACCAAATTTATACAAGGGGAGGGGGGGTATCTTTGGACAAAATTTGATGCAGGTGGTTGGATCACAAAGCAGTCCATGCCGATGCATTATTGAAGGAGTTACAGAGAGTGTAGCAGATGAAAATGTGGGGAAAATAGTAAAGCCGGGATGTAAAAAAAAAAGTCCACAAGTGAATGTCTTAGAGTGCAAAAACTGACAGAAAATGGTATTCCAAATGGGAAGCATGTGTGTGGGATTAGTTGCTCACTGGACTCCATGTGACATGACTCACTATCTTCCATCTTACTTGCTCTGTCTGTCCTAACCATTACATATTTGACTTGTGTTGCTATTCCGCAGCTATATTTGTAATTCTATGTCTTCTTTGCACACTACACAAATATATATCAAGGTTTTAAGTGATCAATCATATCATATCAATGATCACTTCATGAAACTATTGAGCATTGACTTCTTTTTCTCACAGCCAAATCCTGAATTTTATTCATTTAGATCACAAAGTATGATTTAAAAAAAAAACCCAGAAAAACTATTGAACATCGACTTTTATAGATCGATTTTAAGATTTCCTCTCTCTTGGTTAATTAGTTTTTTAATTGTTATATTATCATCGAACCCGTCTGGAAATATAAAGAAATTTAAAAAAATGATTTCATAATTAAGTGAGAATTAATCCTTCTATGTACGTCTTTCCCATGTCCACATATACATATAAAAGCTTTTCACTCTTACATAATATAAATCTACATTTGCATTAGTGCAAGTAAAATTATGTAATATACTATAAATATACTCAATAAGAGATCGATGTAAGATTGATTTAACCTTCTATATATATGCCATAATTTAAAACGATAAACTGTTAAGTATCCAATAGAATCACACCCTTCAAAATTAATTAATCTATTAATTAAGATTAAGATATGAATAAAACATATGAAAGTTGAAGGAAGAAAGAATCTTCCACACTTAATTTTGTTAGAATGCCATAAGCATGAGATTTCAAATTCACGGGAAAAGTAAGAAAAAAGGACCAGCTTGGAATATATGAATACAAGAAGCATATTGACATTGATGGTTTAATGGAATAGCTGTTTGTTTACAACGATCGAGGCTGTCCATTTCAGGTCTCTTTACAGTCAAATTATTTCTCTAACTCTGACAATTCCACGATTCCTCTCAACCTTCAATCAATTTGTCCTTCATTCGCCATAATGTCTTCCTTCATTGCACGTATTTTTATCGTTAAATTATAAGATCGTATGCATATTCTGAATCTTATGAACTAAGTTATCTAAGAACGGCCAAATTTATAACATACACATATATTGTTGCATGCTTTTAATTGCCTTAATTAGTAAATAAAATTTCATGTTTTGGGACAAAATTAATTTGTTGTAAAGGGCAACACATAAACAACGATGTCAGCAAATTTGATAGCGGCCAGCAAAGGACAAGAGCCAAAAAGACAAGCAAACCCCAGAAATGAATATTGCATCGTGCAAAACAGAAGAACAGGACCCATACAAAGTATGGAAAGAAACATGGAGAAGAAACCGATAATAACACTCGTCCTAAACGCTAATTAATACGTTCCTGCTTCATCACCCGATGGGGTTTGGTTGCTCAAATTGAACCGAAGTTGATTAAGGTGGACGTACATATGTTATATCCAGGTGTTGTAATGTCATGCATTTAAAGGTGAAACCAAGATGTTGACGAGAAATGGGTCCATCAGAAATGTTGCAGAGTTTGAATCAATGTTTCTGGACCGACGAAGTAGGTAAAATTCAATAGATGTCAGAATCAAAATGGTAACTTGGGCCTCGGATTATTTCACGCACACACACTTTCATGGTCTGATATATTTCTTCCAAAAAACGTTTTAGGATATTAATACTATTCAACGTATATTACAATTTCTAGTTAAGTAAACGTACATTACAATTTTAAGAAGTTGTTTCATAACTCTGTTATATATGACAATTACTACATCTATCATTATACAATCTTCTTCTACTATTCAATATTGATAATTGATATGCTTAAACGCAACGGGTAGTTTAAATAGTAATACACACTTCTAAAATTAAACGATTTAATAAGGTCGCAAACTCTCAATTCTTTACACAAACAAAGATTAATTTGTTTTCGACAAACAAATGAACAGAGATTAGTTGATTGTATACAGATGGTAAAATTTGTTTAAAAATTTATCAGAAAAAATAAAGAAAAGGTTGTACTATTCAGCCTTTCTTTTTTTGGCACTAGCCGCTAGCGTTCACATGGACGATGAAAGTATGAATCAAGAAGTAGTAACTACGAACTCTGAGGCCTGCACATTTTTGGTCTTGCATGGAAAAAAATACACGTTAAATATAGACCCTTTTTTCTAGTGGAAGTGATGGTGAGATCTCACTCAATTACTATCGAACAAAACTAACATTCTGCAGTAAAAAATATTTATCTATATAATTAAGTCCACAAAAAATAGAATCACTATTGATAGCCCCGATCCTTTTTAGTTGGAAAAAAAAATAGACCCTTTTCAAGTTAAAAATAAAATCAAAACACTTCCACTCTCGCTTTGGCGCGTGCAACACCTTCTCGCTTCCGTATATATATATATCACCTTGTCTCAGTAATTCTCCTTATCTTCTCTTTCATTAACTTCATTCTCACTAAACATACTCACAAACCCTTATAGCAGTTGTTTTAATCTCAGAAATGACACAGATGTGACTTCTCTGGTGGCCAAAACCCACTTCAACAGTCTCGGCCACCGCCGCAACAACCACCAATTCTGGAGTTGACAGCAGTGCCAAAGCCACTCCAACCACCACTACTAGTAGCATAGCAGAAAGTGCAAAAAATTGTTCTTGTGTGCGTCTAAGAAGGCTAATGAAGAAGCTAAAGAAACAAGGAAGAATGATACGCGCCGCCATGGCGAGTAGACAAGCATCAATCCAATGTAGATATGATCCAATGAGTTACTCGCTAAACTTTGACACAAGTGGGTGTGGAAGCTTGTCAGATGATGAAGATTATTACCAGTTCTGTGCTTTCTCCTCAAGGTTTGTGGCCAATCCAAGAACT
>CAODLS012016860.1:0-10668 GCA_948243855.1 Flueggea neowawraea
TTTGAACCAAACAACAACAAAAACCACCGAATCTGCACAAAACACACCAGCAAGAACAAATCCGCCGCCACCTCCATCTTCGACGCCATTAGAACGAAAAGAGAAACCGAGGAGCGGATCTAAAACAAGAGAGGCGAGGAGAAGAAATCGAAACCGAGACGCGAGAAAAGCAGATCTTGTTAGCGGAAGACGAGGAGGAGAGAGTTGAAGGCGGACGGGGATGAATGAGAGAGAGGAGGTTGAAGGCCGCGGAAGAGAAAAAGAGAGAGAGGCCAATGGTTGAGAGGGGAAAAAACGGAAATAGAGAGAGAGAGAGAGAGGAAGTAGTTGGGCGAGAGAGAAGGAGAAAGGCAGTGTTAGTGAGTGCTAAAAAAATAAGTGTATTTTTGTTAGTGTTAATGATATATTTCAAAATGGCAACATTAGTCTGCAGCCACATTGTAGTCACATTTTGTAAACGTGAGTTGAATTGGAATTAATGGCGGGGAAAGAAATAATTTATATACAGGCAACACTACACTATAAATGAAATTCCATCATTCTTTTATTTTTATCATTCTTTTATTTTTATGTCTAAGTCACGTCTCCTTCATTGTTTTAATAAGAAAGCTCATCCACAATAAAAGATTATAAACAAACATATTGGCCTCTTTTTTCTTCTTCTTTTGGAATATATTTCAATCAAGTGGAACATACACATATTATTGAGTACAAGAATCGGTATAAATTTCATCAGATTTTTTTTTAACTGAAGGTAGAATTCATTGCTGTACGCACATTGGATTGTACAAAGGTCAATCAAAGGCCAAGGCCAGAGACTACTATAGCGAAAGGATCTGCAACATCTGCAGATTTAACAGCACAGCAGATTGAAATATTACAACAATAATCTTGCATTAGTACTTAGGGACATAATGTAGAGAGGATTGAAATATTACAACAATAATCTTGCATTAGTACCAGCGGGATCTGAATCTAGGCAGGACATCGCACGTGTGTTGGTGAAGTCGTCGACCACTAGATTTGGACCATCCACGACGAAACAGCCGTCCGCCACTGGCAGCCACCACCACCAGCAACGACAATGAAGCGGCCGTCCATCAATATCAGAAACCAACCATGGACCAACTCATCTGCAATACCCACAAAACGGGATGAAAACCCGACAATATCATGGACAAAAGCCATGAAAAAAGAGGAAAAGACCCTTAAATCAGACGGACTTAGCAAAATACCAACTAGATCTGAACTTATTAAACAAAAGCATAGAGGAGGAGAAGAGGGAGAGCTGCCATCGGCAAGAAGAGACCCACAACAGCCCAAGAAAATGGTTGAAAGGATGGGGGGCGTATAGAGTTTTTAGAGAGAGGTGGGAGCGTCTTTTAGAAGGAGAGCAACATTTTATTTATTTAAGGGTACTATTAGCAGATTCCACACTATACGACTTCAAATTATTCCATTCCTTTCATTCTTATTACCAGTTTTGGGTCTGAAAACCACAAAACAACTGCCATAACGGATATAGATCGAACCAAATAACACGAAACAACAGATCAAATTAGCATGTACGCATGAGTTAGATTCATTTATTTAATAAAACTTTCTTATACTTACAGTCACTCAAATTAAAACAAAGCAAAGAGAATCAATCGCAACTGTGTTAAAATCCGAATCCATCGTCAAATCCGGCGTCGTATCCAGCATCGTAAGCAGCCATGTCACCAGCATCAGAAATCATGTCGCCCACCAACAACCCACCCAGCAACCCAGCTCCCAACCCTAGAGCCATTCCTGCACCGTTCTTCTTAGGCTTCTGTGGCTTCTGCGCTGGTGGGTACCCTCCATATCCGTACCCCGGCTGCGGCGGATATCCGGCGTAGCCGTATCCCGGCAGAGGCGGTTGTGGGTACGCGCCATAAGCCTGTTGTTGTGGCTGTGGATACCCACCTGGTGGAGGATATGCTCCGTACTGAGGCGGTGGTGGTTGTGGGTATGCTGAGCTGGCACCAGCGTACCCGGCATGGTATGCCATGACGGGCTCCTCCGCCTTCTTGACCTTCTCCGGCGCCGGAGCATTGAATTTATCGCCGAACTTGTACGATAAATTCAATGTCCCTTTGGATTTACCGCTGGAAGTCCTGACGCTGTAACTAACGTCCTTGAATTCAGATTTTCCCTCTCCATAGTTCTCAAGAAGCTCTTTAACGGGCACATGGACTTCACCGATTTCTTTATCTCCCAAACTCCGGTCCGATTTGATCTCGAATTTAAGAACCAGGCGGTTCTGCTGGAGAGACTCTTCGTGGAGGGTGAATTTCATGGAGAAATTCCAGGTGGGATTGGGTCCAGAGTCTTTGTGAACATGGGTTTTCTGTTTCTGGTTGGCATCAAAAGGGTCACCTTTGATTGAAACGACGGCGTATACGTCCATCTTCGAGAAGAGATTGACATCTTTCAAATCTTTGGCCGAACCGACCGTGATTTCCAATGGCCTGCACTCCATAGTCTATCCTGTAATAATTCTACAAAGAAATCAAGAACCCAGTTTGTGTTTGTGGGTACAGAAGAATTAAGCAAATCAAGAAGAAAGATGTAAGCTTTCGGTTACGTAAGGAATGAAGCAGAGAGTTGAGGTTGGAGAGATATATATGGAGAGGCGTGGGAGAAGGAAAGAGATTCGAAGATTCCGCTGAGTGGAGAATGTATGAGAAGGATTCAGATGGTTTTACTTTTCCTGAATAAGTTAATATCCAACGCGTTTTTCCTTCATAATGGCAAAATTTATTGTACTATTTCTTCTGTTTTATAAATATAAATTTATTAATTTTTTACATAAATTAAAAAAATAATTAAAAACATTTAATTTTAAAAGAATTTTTTAATACTATTTTAAAAATTATATCATAATAATTAATAACATAATTTTTAAAATATTAAAAAAATAATATAATAAAATAATAAATAATTACTAATTAAGAAAAAAGTATATAACTCAGAACACGTAAAAAAAAGTTTGTCTATTACTATTAGACTGAGAGAGTAACTTTTAAGGAGAAGAGATATTTAAATATGCTAATATTTAAGGATTTTTAATGTAAAAAACCACCAAAATGTTTGAGAAAATAAGAATTTTTGAGATATAATTTGTTATTTTTGAAGGGTGGAAATAGGAGAGAATTAATTAATTGTTGGACTTGGTGGAGGCAAATGGAGGAGTAGCGTAAGGTAGAGATGTAAAATTCAAACTGGAACCGACAAATTGAATTGAAATCGGACCAGTCAAAATCGGTCAAAATTGAAATCGAACCAAAATTGGAATCGGCCGACTAAAACCGGAGGATTGCAGTTTAGATTTCAGTTCGATCCTTATGAAAACCATCGAACCGGCGGTTCCAACGGTTATTTCTTTTTTTTATTATTTTTTTCAACGCTATAAATAACTCATCCTATTTCTACCCAATTCATACCATTTCTTTTCTTTCAATCTCTTTTACACTCTCACACTCTTTCAAGTTTGTGTAGATGATTGGTCGAGATCGCTTCAAAGGACTCAAGACCAACTCTATTCATCATCATTCGAAGGTGAATAGTTCTTTGATAGTGGCGCTTCCACACCAAACACTTCCGACTCCAACGACGAGAGTTAATATAGTTTTTTTTTTATTTTTTACTTGTATTTTAATTTATCATGTATTGTTAATTATTGTATATTTGTATTGTATAATGAAATTCGGTATTGTAACCACAATATTCCTCCGCCACAAGTGAGGACATCTAATAAAATTTAATGAGTTTTTTTAATTTTGTTTAAAATTATGTGATATAATTACTAGTAGAATAGTTAATTTGTTTAGAAATTATTAAAAAAGTCTTTGGAATACAATGTATTATTGGTACTATAGTTAATTATTGAATATAATAAAATTTACAAACTGGAAAAAAATGACGGGATTAAATAGTTGATTAAAAATAAAATTAAAAAAAAAAAGAACTGAACCAGAAAGAAATCGGAACCGAACCGATGGTTGAACCTGTCCAAACCGGTTGAAACCTGTCAAAACTAGAACCGAACCAAAATCAGAACCAGACCAAACTGTAGAAACCACGGTTTAATTTCGATTCCTCCATTCTACAAACCGGAACCGCCGATTTCTAAACCGAAACTGACGGTTCCCAAACCGGCAGCAACACTAGATGGGCCTTGCTGAAACAGAAATGTGGAGGTGGTGTTCTAATTGAAGTTGATTGTCTAATATTATTTGATCAAGACAAACAAAACAAAATCCTACCAGAACTTGTTCGATTATTCATGACTATAATGATTTATTGAATATTTTCACGGATATTTCATTTAATTTTTATAAAATTATATAAATTAATCCTTTTACAAAGGCTAATCGAAGATTATGCGAATACCATTAAACTGTAAATTTATTGCTAAAAATTTAGTGCCAGATAAGCTGTGATATTGCCATGTCATCAATTTGATGGAAAATTTTAACATCATTAGTGTTTTTTTGAAATGACCAATTTTGGAAATTATTATTCTGTCATATCCTTCTCCAAAGTTTGCAGGAATTGTGTCTCACCTAGCAAGTCTGAAACAATTAGTAATTTCAGAAATCATCATTCGGTCTATAGTACATTTGATAATTATTGCAAATAAATTGTTAAAAATTGTAACTGAAATGAGAATTAGACTAAAATTCGTTTCTTTAAATAAGTCTATTACTTACTGAGATATTATTATCTCTCAATTATCATGTTCTTAACATTAATTTGTTATTTAAAAATAAAAATAAAAATAAATATTTTGTTTACCACCATTAATTCTCACGATTAAGAGGGATTCTTATCGTTTGAAACTAGACTTGAAATGCCAAATCTTGTTGGTTGTGATACAGGGAGATTGAATTATATATGTATTGATTGTGTGTTTAAGGATCAATTAATTAAGACCCAATATAAAATTATACCATATGAACCATGTTAATAAGGAACGAATCTTCAAATCTATAAAGAATTCATTGTTATTTTCAATTCAATTTCAGGTGACCGCAACTGTTGTGAGACCAAAACTGAATTTCCATGATTGAGAGTTTCCAGAAGCATAGTCAACAGCATTTACCTGGTCAAAAGAATTTGCACGTGCCGTTAATTTATAGCCTCTTGATTTCAAGCCCACGACTTCATCTAAGAGCTGACGTTGCAGCCAACAAGTTGAATGCATTTTTTTAACTAAGGTAAATGAAATAGTAAGCAATGGTGACTAACACACTTTCATTACGTCATGTTTAAATTACCATATTTATTAGTAAATATATCAAATCAAATAAACAATTAGTATAACTATTAATACCACAAAAGTGTGAGTATAATTCATAAAAATCGACTTTCACTAAACACAAGAAGAAGTGAGATTTAAATTTATTATCTTTCTAAATTACTGAAGGGTAAGTTTGCAAGCATTCAACTCTCTCTGTGGATGGTAAGTTGAATTTATTTTTATGGTCCCACATACATCTGAACTGGGTCCCACTTTGTAGCTGACATGGCAGTCGAAAAATTGAATTCATTTTTAAATAGCACACGTGTGGAAGGTCATTAATATAACTATACAAAGAGAGGAATGGGAACACAAACTCACGGAGGAAATGTTCGTCGCTCTTTCCGACTTTGCAATTTCCCATGTGAGGCTTTACAAACATACATCACTTTCGTTTGATTTTCGTTAGAGTATTCACCGTAGATTGTCGCAATGATAAAATAAAAAGGGAGTGCGATGTTTTGGTTTTATGTGAATGATTCAATGGGAATCAAATTCATTCCTCAGAGAAACTGATCTCCATTTGCCGACTCAACAGTAGCAGGACCATCACCATGCTTCGGAATCGCCACTTCAGTTCTGCTACGATGGTTTATGCTACAAGTAATATAGTGCACGACCCAGATTCAATTCTTAATACTATATTTAATGTCAAAGAAGCCATAAATAGTGTAGTTTATTCATAAATATATTTTATATCAATATTAAAAAATAGACATTGTGTTATTTTATTATTTATAGATATATTGGTGTTTGATTGAAAAAAAAAATATTATATTATATTCAGGTAAAAAATATATTGTATTGTTGGAATTTATTAAAAAAAATGCGCTTTTGAAAATTGTCATTAAACTTAGAAGCGCCATGATTGAAAATTTAATTTTATTGTAGTGTAATAAAGAATTATACGAGTAAAATAATAAAAATTTATAAAAATTCTCATTGAATTCTTCGCTTAAAAATATATGATGGAGCGGATTCAAGTAATTATTATATATATGTTTATTTTTTTTAAATGATTATATATATGTTTATTAGAATCAAAGAATGGAATAATTTAGATGTTACAAAAAAGAATCATGTATGTGAATATGAAAAAGTCGATCGAAAGAAAGTTTGATGGTGCACCTCGTCAAGTGACAAATCTATGTCCTTGGAAGTTGAAACCCTTCAATAAAGCTAGTCAAGACATAGCCAAAACCCTTTTTTGTTTTAAAGATTATCATGATCATCATGGAAAAATTAAAACTCAATTTTATTTCCATTATTCTTTTCTAGATGCATCTCCTTCACTCCACAAAAAGCTTTACACCATTACACCTTTAATTTAGCCTTATCCATTGATCGTGATAAAAGCTAGAATCTGAACTCGTCTTCCATGTCCTCATTGTATTAGGTTAGATTAATATATAGCATCCTTAATGTATGTAGTTCATTTTTCATCTGATCAATTGATTACTAATCAACTATATGTGATAAGAAAACTCGGCCAAGAGATGGTGATAAAAATAATTTCCTTACCTAACTATTATTATTATTATTGAAAATTTATAATACATTTTACACTTTGTTTTCAATTTTTAAAATTTAGTAAATTAGTATATGATTTTTACATTTTTATAAATAAATTGCATTAATGTTTTGTTAGTTTAATATATTATACTAACGTTAGACAGTAGGCTACCACGTCTGTAGTATATTATTTCCACATATTAACACCACATTAGTTAATTTTTTCCTACAACCTTCCTTTTTTTTTAAAAAAAAATAGGCGATGGATTAAACTCCTACAACCTTCATTATTAAAATGTAATATTCTTTGTCAAGGTACAATATTTTTTTATTAGAATTAATAATTTTGTGATTAATAATTAATTAATAATTTTTATTTATATATTAGAAATTTCTACAATTTTAAAAAAGGAAAGTTTCATATTAATAAAGAATGTTGCCTCTTAATAAGAAAAGTTGTAGGAGCTCCTGCAACTATCCGGTTGTAGGAAAAAAAATATCTCACCACATTATAATTTAGTGAGAAAATTCAATAAATTACTAATTTACAATCTTAAATTTGTGAAAGTGCAAAAGTTTAATTTATCATAAGCAATTTTCCTATGATGTTTCTTAATTATGAAGAGATGATGAAAGTGCTTTCCAGGATAATTATCACTTATATCTACCAAGCTCAAAGCCAACTTTTAGTCAATTTCACATTATTCTTGCGATGTCAAATGATTGTATGTATGACTAGTACAATTTGGGAGAATTCATTGGTAGTTGGCTTGGATTTTTGTTCTAGTTGCAATGATCATTTACATCATCGTTCTCTTTTTGTTCTTTAATTATGAATGTTTATATCCCATAATTTTGTTTATTTTGGACCACATTTTCTGATGTAACTATTTGTATATATTAAAAATTAAGATGTGGGAAAACAAAGGAGGAAGCTATCTACGTTTTTAACGCCTAAATCTTACCACACGGCTGTAGACAAAGTCACAAAACGTGTTTTATTTGGTGGTAGAAGTAGTTTAATAGAAGTAGTTTTTACTTTAAAACTGTGTAGTCGGTGTCTTTAATGTATATCAGTCTTTTAATTCTCTATTTTAATTTATAAAGGGGTATGTACTTATCACTGATTTTTTTGAAAAGTTATAAAAATTCCTAAATCTTTTATTTATTGATCAAAGAAAAAAAAAGTCATGACATGCTCTCAAGTCTTGATAATTACTTGGAAAATTAGATAATTAAGATAAGGTGAGAATTTGGATTTGATTTCATCTTAAAATATACTTTATTGGTAAAAAAAACATCTCTTAATCTTACAATAATTTTTTACATTTACACCTGGAATACGTTGAAACAGTCCACTCAGAGCATGAGTAAAAAATTGGACACTATCTTACACTATTAAAATAAAATATGATATGATTATTTCAACAAATTTAGATCTAACTTTATTGAAAATGACATATTATGATAGAGGATTGTTTTATAAACGACAAATTATATTTATTTTCACTATCAATTTGAAATCATCTGAAAATACAAAAAAAAATAGGTTGGCATGCATAAAAGGGACGTTACAATGAAGAAATTGACATATCTATACCATATGAGTGGCCATAATCCTGGCCAACTTAATTGATCTCATATGAAGATCAGTCTTCTTCAAGTTGATAAAACAAAGCATAGACTTGAAAAAAGAAAAAGATAAAAGAAAAAATAGACACCAATGGTCTAAAAGAATTAACTTAACATCATTTCAAGTTCGTCCAATTTGGGATCAACAATTCAACCAGTAAAAACAAATTGGCTTTCGTTATAATTCGTGAATTCAATATGAGCCGTTTTTCTTGAAGTTCTTAATTTTTCTAAAGACCCACATGATTCACATCTATAGGACCCAATACATTTAATTGTTCCCTTGTATCGTGTATATAATCTTCAAAATTAATTGAAAATCTCTATATTATTCATTGAAAGATCCATACATTTTTCTTTGTTTTAATTTAAATTTTAGATACATTTCAGAACATTTTAATTTATAAGTTCAATTTTTTGGAAAAGTAACAAGTTTAAGAAAGTTGAAGCAGCAACGGTTAATTAGAAATTAATCAATTGTATATATGTCTCCTTTTGAGATATCAAACGCAAGCAAAAAAAAAAATTGCTGAAGTGAAACTAAAATTTGATTTCATTTGATAATGTAAGTAGAAACAACATGTCACATAATTTTTTTTTTTGCGGGAATCAATGTCCATGTTCAATGTCTATCATTTAAGTAAACTGATTTCGTTTGATGATTTTATATTGCTCCTATTAGAAATCGGTCTTGCAACTTCTTAATGCTTTTATTTTGCTTCCACCAAATAAAATAGTGTTTACATTGAAATTTGGGCTCAGACTCAATGAGTTGGTGTTGAATTCGTAATCCCACGGAAGCAAGTCCCATGTCAAGAAAGCTTCTAATAGCTTAAGGCTTGACTCTTGGGAGACGTATAGCTTAAGGGGGATGATATTAGTGTAAGTCTTAGTTCTAAATATATTGTATTTAGATTATATTATATATATATTATAAGGTATTGTTTTATTTCATTATTATTTTTGTGTATGTTTAATTTGATAAAACATTAATGAATAGTAATTCTGCTTAAGTTATCAAATATGTGATTGGAATAGTAAAACCTTGAAGCATAAAAGAATACTATTCTAAAAATTCTTAGTCGATTATTGTCATGGAAATGACAACGAACCAAGACTAATATGTACTCTGTGATATGATCATATTTTACTAGTCATAGGATATGAGATATCAATCAGAGAATATAGAACATATTAGATAACAGTGTTTTAGATCGATCTGCTTATGAGAATGCTACATGGTTGAAAGGTCATAAGTATCTCTCATACAACGCTTATACTAGAATCCCTCGACCTGAAATCACTATGGATTATTAGGTGATTTCTCGTATATTTTAACGTACGCCTAACGTTATTTGTAATAAGTAACAAGTATGAGTATGATTGGGTATGCCATGAGTCATGCTAAGAAACATGAGTGAAGTGAATGGATTGACACTCTCGAAGAGAAAAAATATATCACTGGCCACTTGATTAGTGAAATTGAGTAGTGTGTGGCCACACATAAGCAAAGTGCTAAGTGTTATCATTTGTTTGACTTAGTCAGGATCACTTATAGATCAATGAAATGTTTTAGCATAAATAAGGGTGACCGAGTTCCATACCTTATGCTAATCATGATATCGAAAGGCAAATGTTTATATAAGATTGTAATTAGGTTATGTTGATTCGTAATTGATATTCATTTTAATTTGGGTAATCATAACGTTTTGCTATAGACTAATTATGATTTATGAGCTTTGAATTAATTTTGGGCCCATTGTCAATATTGAATGAACCTACAGGATCGCACAAAATAAAGATCTGGGTTATGACTTAAACTATCTTTCTTATCAGGCCATTAATTTATGTTGATAAATAAAATTTAAGGAGATGGGCTCATGGTAAATTTGGCATACAGGCCAAGGAGGATTATGAATTCGGCCTAATGGTATTTTTTAATTAACTGGCTTAATTAAATAATTAAAAGGAAGGAAAAAGAGTTCTTGTTTAAGGAGAGTCCTTGTTCAAGAAGATTCTTTGTTCAAATCTCCTATCTTGTAGGAGAGGAGATGCCGACCACATAGGGTGCACAACCTAGGGTTTTAATTAAGGAAACAAAATCTAGGGTTTGTGTAGTGGAGTGGGCGACATACAAAAAAAAAGAAAACCCCCCTCTCTCTTGCTTCTTCCTAGCCGAAACTTAATAGGAGAAAAGA
>CAODLS012017023.1:0-20525 GCA_948243855.1 Flueggea neowawraea
GGAGAGAAAGAATCAAAGAACAATGACGATGACGACGACGATGATGAAGCAAAGATGAAAAGAAAGAAGATACTATTAAGTTTGGATTATGAAGCTGTTATGACTGCATGGGCAGCCCAAGGTTGTTCTCCTTGGACTACCGGCGAGAGGCCGGATTTTGACCTCGATGAATGTTGGCCCGACTGCTTTGTAAGTGATCAATTTAGTCCTGAATATGATTTTTTCTTTTTCTTTTTCCAATAATCACTTATACTAGTCCAAATGGCCATTTGGTCGTGCAATTTGATTCTTATAGATTTAAGTATCCAAATATTTAGCATATACTGGAACTGCTTTATTACTTGATCTTTATTACAGAATGAGAGTAATGAGATGGTGAAATGTGACTGTTTCAGGGTGCTTGTGGAGTTGTACTACACAATCCGTACGGAGACACAAGCGGTGTGGGTGGACATACAGCGATGGGCGATGGAGGACGAGAGGCAAGAGTGTCGAGATATAGAGAGAAGAGAAGAACAAGATTGTTCTCCAAGAAAATAAGGTACTAGGTGAGGAAATTGAATGCGGAGAAAAGGCCTAGAATGAAAGGAAGGTTCGTCAAGAGAGCTACCTTTGCTGGAGGACCTGCTTTACCTTTGGTCAGTTAATAATAAATTGCCCAAGTAATAAATGTACTATGTAATTATTAAGAGTAACTCCCACGAATAAAATGTTTATAAACTAGGTTCTCACGGTTTTGCAATCTCAACTACTAATCCAATATGTCAGCGTACAAATAGTCGTGTTAAATTACAAAAAGATGATGTTTCACTGTTTTGCTAGGGAATTTGTGTGTCATTGTTTGAAATTCGAATTAAAATATGTCGGCCTGGCCTTGCACGAGTGAGAGTGAGAATTCTATGCGTGTCGGCCTTTTTGGGTTGGGGAGTAATAGCCCTATAAACGAAAACAAAGAGGGTTTAGTTCGAAATAGAAAAAGAAGAGCATATTAGGCCATAGGGACTACACAACTTAAAAAGAGCATGATATAGGCAAATCAAAAGAGCTACAAAACAATGCACACGTGGAGCATTAGAGCCAATGCATGGATTGAACTTGGAAGCTTGTCAAACCCAATGCTCCATGCATGAACAGCATTTGTCCGAAAACTCAACTCTGAAAATAACCCCCAAATCTTGCTCCCTTGTTCCATCCTTGCGAACTTAATAATCAAGGAAATAATCAAGGAAAACAAGATATGCGCTGGCATCTTATGCGACATTCACACTGGTTTAATTCCACCATTGTATATTTTGATTTATGGTTCGGATTTTGCAACAACAAAAAAGGTTAAATAAAGTTAGAACTATCCCATTTGGGAACACTACTAAAAAACTTCAATCATTCAATAGCTATATCTATTCGAGAACAACTATAAAAAAAAAAACATATCTACTTGAGCAATCAAAACTGCTTAGGTTATCAATTAATATATATATTGAGCCAAACGTTCATTAAAATTTGCAAAATCTAAACCTCTTAATAATTACCAAAACCAAGAGTAAGGTCCAAAGCAAGCCCATCATCCCCACCATGCTCAGGGCTAACCCCAACCAGCCCACTGGACATCCAAGCATGGCCTGTTTCAGAGCTGTTCATCTCCAAAGAACCCTCCATCGTTTCAACAGAGAACATGCTCTCTTCCTCCCTACATTTATCCTTATTTCTCCGCTGACTCGGCAATGGCTCATGAATTGAACGCTTTAAACGGGTCCGGTTCTTGAACCGGTTGAGCTCGGGAGGATTTGGGTCCTTGGACACGTGGCGTATATCACAGATTTTGAGAGGAGAGACGGAAAGTGGTGGAGGTGTGGGCATTTGATCAAAACAAGATGGTGATGAAGAAGGATGTGGTTGGGGGGGAAGAGGTACTTGCATGATCGATGAGCCTTTGAGAACTGCGTCAACGGCCGCTTGGCAATGGGCCCAGTTTCCTGACCAAAGCAACCCAACTGAGCCGTAAACAGGATTCACTATTCTTCCGCATGCTTCATACAGAAGTGACCTAAACAAGGCTGCATGCATTTTATCAATACATAGTACAATTAATGGCGTTTTGTTCGCTCTAAAGAAAGAGGGAAAATGTAATATACCAGGACGGAGGTGAGGAGGGCCGGCTTCGATGAGGTTGATGAGGCCGGCGCGACCGTAGAACTTGGCCAAGAAGAGGGTGGCATTGGCTTGAGAATCAGGGGATTTGATACATTGAAGGCAAGGTCGAATGGTGCAGTCGTCACAACAGCCTTTGCGTAGGACTCTGCAGCCATTGCAGCTCACCCTCATCGTTCAACAGTTTAATTATTGGATAAAATCAAAAGAAAAGAAAAAGTATTGTTTTCTTGAAAGTTGAAAGGAATTGAGGGGAGAGAGAGAGAGAGAGGTTTACATATTTAAGGAGAGGAGGGGTTGGTGAGGGCAGTGTCGTCTCTGGACTTGAAAAGGTGGATTCTTGTTTCAACTTTTTCTTTGTTCGGGTGATACTAGGAGCTTGCTTTCTTTGGAAAAGTTCCCCCTCCGATTCTCTTTCGCTTCTCATTCCCTTCCTTCTTAACCTACATGCACTTCTTTATTACAATCCTGCCATCTCCCAATATTACATTAATCCACCTCTGAACTAATTGTATTAGTAGTTAATTACTTACTAGTTCTATCACATAATTCAATTCCACATATTTGTTGAAAATAATATATAAATCATCAAAATATAAATAACATTAACTATACTGTAACTTTTCAGAAAAAGAAATAGAAAACAAAAACTTGACCAAGCATCTTATCTTTATCAATTATCCTCCTTGTTTTTGCTTGATTTGGAGTAATTAACGTTAAGACGTACCTACATAAATCATTAACTTAGTAAACCTTGTAGAAGAAGAAGGGTATCAAGACAGGTAGGGGTAGTTTGAAACTGAAGAAAGGGCAGTTGTTTGTTCGAGGAGAAAGTAGAAAGGGATAGCAGAGGAAAACAAATAAATTGGAACGAGGCGCACGTAAAGCACCACTTTACACCTAACACTTCGCGCCGGTCGCCACGTCTCCGCTCAAACTCAATGATCAAATGTACCTTATGCTTTGGTAAAAACTCCCGGTTTTCAGGAACCATAAAATTTCGAAATTTTTACTACTACAAAAAACCTAAAATTTGTACCTAAATTAATGCATGGTTTTGTAATGAAATTACTGCGGGCGCCCAATGTGAACGCCACTGGTTTTGAGCTTACTATATATGTTTAACATGCAAATCTCACACTCCGCTCTCCTTTTTAATTAGTACCTCCCAATCTTACAATTTTTTATGTGAAAATCATATGATATTTACTATTGGATTCTCTCTTCCAAATATATGATATTGGGATTCTCTCTGCTTATCTGAAATCTGAAAAATCTTTATCCATCTTCAGCTATCTCTGAGCTGTCCGTGATGATATAACAAGCAATGACATGTAATTAACATAAATATGACCTGTCCACTTTGATCAATATTTCATATATACCATAATTTAGCTACTGATTAGTGATTCCAATCAAATTTGTGGGGCATCCTTGTACATGCATGCTAAAGTTTCGGAACTATATTCTAAAATGTTGCATGTATAAATATTAGTTTTTTTTTCCTGCAAAATGCCCGTCCTCAACTGAAAAGCCAATCCAACTAGTTAGTCTGGTTCTGCCCTTTAAGTGGCACTCCTTTCTTTTATAAGTAATGCGTGAGATATACTGAAGTCTCAACCACCAAAACAGTGGCCGCACAAAGAAAATCTCACAAAATCAAACTTTTATACGATGGGTGATCCACCACATGAATAAAAGCAACCCTGCAAGGAAATAGAATATGAATGAATCCTGGAAGCAATTATACTTGTGCCCAAGTAAAAATAGTATCTAAATACCTATACACGTCATAACCATTAAAGCTCAGGGCATTATATTTGCATTTTCACAAAAATATGAAATGCAAAATGATCCTGAAAAAGATGTCCTCGTCACTGGTGAATTTTTGTTGAAAAATCCGCCAATTCCGCGACTTACAAACCTCCCATGCTAACATTAACCAAAAAATCTTCCAAAAAGTGCATTGCAATTTCCCAATCATCAAGTGATGCTATTGTTCAAGAAAATCATTGGCAGAGAAACCATGCCATTATAAGTCCCAACTCAGCTAATTTTTTAAAATAATAAACTTTGCTTGAATTGATCTTCACGATGTTTTTTTTTCCTCAGAAATAACAATCGGTATTTTTGGATAATTTAAATGGTCCAGAATAATAAAAAGAAAAGTTAGTCGACAATGCCAAATGTTGCAATAGACGTTTAGCAATTAAATATCCAAAAATTGACGTTTGTTGCTTTCTTTGTGCATATGTATAAGTACACGAATTAATTAACGTCAGTAGAGCAGTTGCAAAACAGTTAACGTCCGACGAGCAGTTGCTATTAAAACAATGGAATTGATAGTCGGAAAGTGGTTTCCAACGTACAAGAAACCATTTTTATGGGTTGCGTACGTGACTGAATAAACCGTGACTACACGCGACAAACATTTTTCGATGAATTCAATATTAATAGTGTTTGGAAAGGTCTCTGAAGATGCGGTCTACATACACCGGCACCGCAACTTGTTAGTTGACAAAAATGGAACTCTAGTAGTAATATATATAGATTGCTTCATTTTTACCTGCTGCCTCTCCTCGAAACATTGGATACCAACGTTGGGAATTGCTTTTCCTGTCCCTGACTGTAAGCATTTTACGAGGCTCAAATAATATATGAATAAATAACAACATGCATCAAAGAAAATCAATTAATTAGTATAAACTTTCCAATATGTCTATAAGATATTGCAACCCGTAACCAAGAGCACGTGTATGATGAGTACACGTTTTTTCAAATATTGAAAAAGCAAAACAAATAAAATAATGCTGTTCGTATGAGGTATCTAGATATTGAGAGGGACAGACATGAAATGAAGACGTTGAAAATGTCGGAAACAGTAGAAATTTTAAGGGACAATTGCACAAATATTCCAAAAAAAATTAGAAACTGCAAATCTATCTTGCCTTTAATTTTTTTTGGCGTGTTTACCAAACCAATTTTTTGGTAATTGAGGCGTCTATGGTAAACTAAAAATGAAAATTGCAAAAAATATTGTCTAGATACCGGTTGAACGCCATAATAAAATTTTATAAAAATGAGATAAAAAATTGATAATCAATTGAGAATAAAAAAAATTGAACGAGTATACCAAAAGTTTATCTTTTATCCTCTTATTTATATTTGATGGTTTACTACTAATAATAATAATGCAATATACATTTTATAGCCAATATAACAATATAAGATTACAATAAAATAAAGTAATATACTAAAAGTATCACTACTAGTAAATTACATTAGTATACTAGTAATATAAAATTAATTGGTATGTAATAACCGAATAATAAAGCAATGTATTCAAAATATACTACCATTTTATGTGATGTTTTTCAATGGTGAACAAGTATACCAATGGTTTATCTTTCATTCCCCCCCGCCCGCCCTAAAGTTGTTATTTTCTGAGATATTTGATTAATATTTCGTTGCGGTCTTCATAGTATTTTAGGATATTCAGTCATTATTTAAGTGGTAATTCATTTTGGCGTCAAATATGTTGTAGATGTGCATTCATTGTCTAGTTCCTTAACATTTGGTTGTTAAAACATTCCTCAATATCCGATTGACAGTAACATTCAATAAATATCCGTTTCAGATAATTGATTTCAATTTTGTTTCCTTTTTGTTTTCAGTTTGGTCATATATTTATTCAATTCTCTTACATTTTTTTCTCCTTTATTTTAGGGATTTGCCAAATCTAACATCTGAGTATAGAATTGTAATTTTTTGAAACAAAGCATTGAACTGTAATTAGCTTGTCTATTTTTTTGTCTATAAAAGTAATGTTTTTAAAATGGATCTATATATGTAATTAATTTAGGAGACGTATCTGTTTGTGTTGAAATCCCTTTGAGTAAGAGGAAATTAGGTTGTATGTCTAAATTAAAATTCACATTTAGACAAATAGAACCTATAGTTTAGTAATTAGGTTAATGCTAATTTTTTAGGTGTTAGTTGCTAATATGTCAGGTGTTTGAATTTTCTTTTGACAAATGTTAGATTTATTAGATATATAGATCAAAATCTCGTGAGTTTTTATTTTATATTTTGATCTACTTTCTCTCTCCTCAACTAAACACCCAGATCTCTCTTTTTTTCTCTTTCTCTCTCTTCTCCCTCTATTCTCTCTCTTGTCCATCTATTCCCTTTGTTCTCTCTCATGTCCCTCTATTCTCTCTCTTCTCTTTTATGAAAGCCCCTCTTAAAACCCTACACACCGGCCGCCGCCATTGTCCGCCACCACGCTTGCTTCTTTAACCACCTCCTTTTCTCTCCTTCGTCGCATCTGTTCTCCTGGTCACTACTCCTCCTTCCTCCGTCGTTCCTTCTCCTCCTTTCTCAATCATTCTGTCACCGTCGTCTTGATCCCTCACCTCCTCTCATGACAGTTCTCTCTTTCAAGTCGCTTCTCTTCCTGTCTTGGTCGTGTCTCCCTGTCTTTGTTTTCGATCTCGAAACATGATGGCTGGACGATCATTGGCATATGGTGGTGGCTGGAATCAAGTCATGGATTGGGGTAGCGGCAGTGTGATTTTGCTAGGGTTGTTCTAGGATGTTGCATTTTTTGTAATTTACGAAAATGTTCCCATATATTAAATTTTCTTTAGAAGTCTTTTTTTGTTTATTCATGTTGTAGGTTGATGTTGTTAAAGCTTACTTTATTTTGCGCAAAGGTCATTAGTTATGGAGACATTTGGATACATTTATAAATTTATAAAAAAAATAAAAAGGGAGCTTAATTTGAATTTATAAATTCAAAATTTTGTATTTTGGATACTGGTGGAGACATATGGATACATTCGGTGACATTGAGAGACATTTGGGTAATAAAAAGACTATAAAAAAATTATTAAATCGAATTTTATATAAAAAAATTTGATTTGGATACGTTTGGATGCATTTAGATACATATGGATACCATTGGATATATTCTAAAAGATCAGATTTTATTCTTCCTTGGAATTTAGTTTTTTCCCGAAAAAATCAATTTCTCTAAAAAATATCGCAAAATTCTCAGTTAATTTCTCAGTCAATTAAAAATCTGATATTTTTAGAAGATGTTTCAATAGTGTTTCTATTTGTGAACATGTATTTAGTGAATAACAAAAATCAAATTCTAAACTTTAATTTAATATAAATGTTAAATTTTCCCTTTGAGTAAACATGGTTGAACGGATTGAATCCACATCCTTAAAGCTACTTAGAGCCCAAATATTTATTTTGAGTGTTTTCTAATGACAGTGAGCTTCTTTAAGCCAATTAATTTGGATCTCTGGGCCAATACTCTGCCAATAACGTGGGAATGAAGCCCAATATGTTCGGCATTCTTGCCCAGCCATTATTGGGAACCATTAAAATTGAAAGCAGTAGGGAGTAGTGTAGCATTCATAGGTTAATTTAGTCAATAGAAATAAGAAATTCTGTAGCTTGTAGGAGCATAAGGCCAGATGCAAGAGTACTGGTTGGGGCCAAGTTTGCTGCAAAGAAAAGAAACATGGAGTACAACAATCCCACTGATACTTTCCTTGATGTTGGACTGTTGATTTGTTATCGTGGGACAGAAGCGTTACTTTTTGGTGGATAACCACTTCAGAATTATGATATTAATAAAATTTTCCTGTATTGTCTTTAACGAACAAAATCCGCTTAAAATGACTATAGTTTCCATTGGACGAACAGCTTGTCACTATATCAACCAATTGCCACTTGCCAGCGTGCCAAGAGTTCGTTGGTACAGAAGTAATAACTTTATCAGCTGGAACTAATTAGGTTATTTAGTTCCAATGCTCCATCCGTACAAGCAGAGAATAGACTAATGACGGAGGCGAAACTGATTTACCAGATATTCGGACAATTCACTCCATATCAACTAGTAAAACTTATCTGAAGTCCCCATGTTTCAGGCCAGATAGATAGGACCTGCAAGAACGAAGTTGTGGCAGTTAAATACTGATCGCCCCCAACTCTGGAAAGCAAGTGAGTTTAAGCCTCAATTTTGATGGCCCAACAACTGTCAACAATGCCGCTCCTTGAAAATGTATTACCCCATGAGTCCCAGAATGGCGGTTCATATAGCTTATTTTTGGTAAGGAAAAAAATTAAAATAAAAAGAAGTGTTGGGGTCATATGTATGTATTTAATAATGGCATTGGTGAGGCAAGTTTGTGTTTGATTATGTTAGGAGTGGAGACAGTGAGAGAGTGAAATGGATTCCAAATCCAAAATGCTAGCAGACAATTTAGCACGTCTACAAAATCACTTGCAGCTTTTTTAACTTCTTCCGCCGCATAATACGTGGCGCTTTCTTACCTTGGTTTCTCTGCCTTTTTTTCTCATCTCATAATCCCACCCAATTTTTTACCAGAAAACCAGACCCCTCCTTTGTTTTTGACCCAAAATCCATGCATTTCATATATTTCCATCAACCCATTACCATGGAAAACACTCCACAAAAACCCATATGTTACTTTTTTTAATGTATATATTCACCGTCAGTCAGCAATCAACCATTGGATTGTCTTCATTCTCGTTTTCCTTTACCGGACAAAACCTTAAACTGGAAGTAGCCAATATATAAATAAGTCCAGTTTCCACATCGATTCAAATACTTAACTCCATCTAACATTCAACTACTAATTACTGTTTTAATTAACTTCTTGTGCTAATAAAGTATACGTGGACGTAGCACATAATTCATGATTCTCACGTATGCAAGGGAAGCAAACATATCTTGCAATAGATATGTATGGGTTACAATAATAAATTTGGTCCGTAAAATTGTTTTGTTCTGTTTTGGTTCCATCGACTGTTGTACTGGGAGGAGTCAACGTCCGTCTGCTTCATGCAACATGCCCAT
Source organism: Flueggea neowawraea (assembly GCA_948243855.1). NCBI lineage: Eukaryota > Viridiplantae > Streptophyta > Magnoliopsida > Malpighiales > Phyllanthaceae > Flueggea > Flueggea neowawraea. The sequence goes on from CAODLS012017023.1 coordinate 9,047, forward strand.
ATGTTTTGATGGTCCGGATCTTTTTTTGATCAATGCTGGTGTGATCTATGCAATGAATTCTGCAATCTGCATGGATTTAAATTAGCTAGATTTCAGATTTTATATGTATCAGAAAGCGTGTAAAAAGATGATGATGTACATTATGTATAGTTGTCGATGTACAATAATTGTGTAGCTTAATAATTGAAAGAAAGAAAAATTACTGAATGAAGAAAAGACAAACACCGGAAGCGATTACCCGAAATGCAAACTGAAGACACCTACACTGTTTAAAGTCACACCTCTTTGATACCTTCCGTCACATATATCTTTTTGACACTTACAACAAACAGGCCTTATTCTTAATATTGGATCAAGAAAGATCTTTTGCAAAAGAGAAAAATGTAAATTACATTGATGCTCAACAAAAATGACAATGCTCCAACTCTTCTTTAATACTTGTCATCGTCATTTGCTTCTTCTCGAGACAAAAAGCCAAAAAAAAAATGAAAAAGAGATTTATATGCTAATTAATCAATGCAAATTACATTAAGTCAATAGTGTACGTAATCACTCTAGAACAAAATTCTCTGGCTCTATACACATATCATGATATCGATCATTTCATTTATGATCTTTGATTCAGAGAAAGTTAACTCCAAAAGAAGAAGAGAACCAAAATAACAAAATACCCCAGTTTTCCCCTCTAGAATTACAAAGCCAATCAAAGACACTACTTTGAGTTAATAAGGAAAACGTGGGTATTTTGGATATTATGAGATTCAAGAAAAACAAAAATTTGGAAAAGAAAATCAAGAAAACCTAACAACGATTAATTCAGCTAGTTGTGAAGAGGATCTGGGCAACTAGGAACCCTTCTTTTGCTTTCATCAAACCCTTTCTCCGTCTTGTTGAGACCATTGACATAAGACTTTCCGCTCAAGTACTTGTGAAAAACCTCTTCTCTGCTCATCAAAACCTTCCCTTTAGTACTGACTCGCTTCAATTCTGCAACAGCCATGGCATTTTCCGGAAATACCCTTATAGCTCCAGCCTTGCAGCTGTCACAGCAAACCCAAATCTGTAAAACAACAAGAATCACCAAAACCACCACCACGGTTGAGGAAGATGAGCCAAAGATTCTCCTGGAGCTCTCAAACGACATGTCGCTTCTTCACCCCACATAAAACAGAAAATATCTGAACCTCCCCTCACCCAAAAGCTAAATTACTGGAAAACGACGTTATAGTGTATAAGAATGAGAGGGTTTGATAGCAAGCATAAAATGTTTCTGTTTTTTTCTTCTCTGTTGGGCTGGGAAGTAATTTATCACTGAATCTGTTTAGTTGGATATAAGAATGCGAGAGGTACAAGTGAAGAGGTGACGGCTACTGTGGGCAATGGAGAGAGAGGGAGAGAGAAATGGAGGACGATGAAGACTCCACACTGGCCCACGTGAAGAGAAAAATGGCAGACTAATGTTAAATTTCTTGATTTATACATATGATAGATCTGTCAACATAAGACCACACAGCAACAGTTCAGAGCCTTGTTAAGGAACATTTTTTTATTGTTTTTGTTTGTGCTTCTCAACTCATTTGCTTTAGTAACAATTGACTACGTAATTAACTAGTTAAGTAAGCGTTAAAGATGTGCTTTGTGTTTCAAATCAGCATGTCTGTCGGTATTCATAATATTTGAAAACAACTATTTACCACATTCTTGCTAAATTTTTATGATTAATTATTAGTTTTAGGCGACTAAATCACGTCTGTTTACCGATAAGCTTATAGCTACGTGATTTTAGGTAGTGAGTAGAGGTCAAATATTATTAATCAAAATTTTGTTTAATTGCATACTTACACACTTTTGAACGGTTTGGTTTAATATTTAAAGATAAAATTAGTGTGTCTTTTTTTATAAGTCATCATCCATGAAAATTTTATTCCTGTAGATCATTAGGATCTAGAAAAAAACCTGGTACAAATAAATACAGAAAGTCTTGTGAGATCTATAAATGAAAGATTACAAAGCATAATCCAACCTATCAAAAAAAATCTACGGAAATTTTGCCTTCTCTACCAACTCTAGTGCAACATGAATCGAATTACATGGCTTGCATTATGTCATCCATGATATCGTCTTGAGTTATATGTGTCTTGAGTTAAAACAAGATTTGTTTTTATCTTAACGCAAGTTGATATACTTCAAGATGCCTCTGTTATGTTTATTCTATGCCCTAAACAAATTTAATTTAATTAATTTAATAATAAGTAACTAGAAACCTAGCTCACATTTTGGGACCAAAGCATTTAACACTAAATGAAAAAACTAAGTAACTCCTGTTCAAAAGACCGATAAAAAAAATCCTGTTCAAAAGAGAAGGAAAATTACCTCAGCCGAATAATATGTCATCTGTAACTTTTATAGCAATAATTTCAACAAGTAGGTGTTACTTAAGTAAAATTAATTAATTAAGAATCAAGGTAATTTTACCATGAAGAGGAAGATTTGTTGCATATATTCATGCACATGTGAGGTTTTGGTTAAGAGGACTATGATGAGATAATTAAATAAGTAGAGGCGAACAGATGGAAGGGAATTGGCCGAGGCTAGCCGGGAATCTCGCGGCGGTGTTGGGGTCAATGGTCGTGTTTGACGTATGTAACAAGGAAATCATGTCTCAATGAATGTAGTTCGTACTATTCATGGTAGCAAATTTGATGCAATCTTGTGAATTCTCTGCCTTGAAAATCAATTAAATCCGTACGTGGTTTTTGTTTTTCTGGGCTCTCATATTTAGTGCCGAGCAATTTACACAAGTCAATAAAGAAAGGACGACCCTTGTTTAAACTTTAAATCATTGAAAACCTACTTGTCTCCTTGATAAGTAAGTTTTGCGTCATTTTTTTTTTAAAAAAAGGAAGATTTGATGCCTTGACCTACACCACTATATTTTCAAAAGGCCAAATACATAATTTACCCTCTTAACTTGTAAGCTTTCTTCTACTAACATCCCATACTTTTCGAGTGTTCAAAATACCCCTTGAACTTGTCAAAAGAATGCAGACTAAGGGTCTGAAAATGCATAAAACAGAAATCATGAAGTGCGTGTTGCCGTCAATCTCTTTAGCCTTTCTCCCCCTCTTCTTGATGTATGCTTTCTCCTCTCCTTTCTCTATTCTTATCCCTATTCTCTTCTCTATTCACAGTGCATCTCTTAGTCTCTCTTTTGTCACATCCCTTTCTAGTTCATGTTGGCATCTCTCCTCAATTAATTATTCTCCTCTTTGTTCACTTCTCATATCTGCTTTCAGATAATTACTTTTCATCAAAGAGATAAACCCCTGCAATTAGAGTTTAATGATTTTGTGTTGGAGTGTTTGATTAAGTTGTTTCGTTCTCATCTATGTTTTTGTTTATAAATTTGCAATGGTTTATCTTCTCATTGCTAGACTAGATTTTTCTTGTTACTTGAAGTGAAGTAAGTTTTTGGAAAGTTGGATCGTGCGTTGGGTGTTGCAGAATTATGGATTGTGAATTGCAGAATTATGGGTTTTGGTTATTAAATTAAAATAGTACTAAGTTTTGAATGAGTGAGCTTTGTATTCGATTTTAAGTGAGTTAGTGAGTTTTGAGTTGCCTTTTATGGTTTGAGCAAGTTGTTGGTTGTATTTTTGTCATTTTGTACACATCAGCAATACAAAACAGTGATGTTTTAACATCGACATGCCTGTATGTATTTAATTCATACTCTCCTTACCATCTAAGCAAAAAAGTCCTTGGTCCAAATATTTTGGACAAGTTCAGAGAGTATATTGAATGTTCAGGTGTTTTTAGAAGAAAGCTTAAAAGGTTTGGGGTAAGTTGTGTATTATGTCTTTTCAAAACAAAATGTTGTGAATAGTGAGTGAGATGTATCACATGTCATACGATTCAAGAATTTATTGATAATGGCGACCCACTAGCCGGTATGTTTAGTACGACTAAAAGGTAATGCCAAAAAATTGTAATAATTCGGTATATTAAAATGATTAATAACCTAGCTATTATTGTGATGATGGCTATTTGGATTTTCCATGCATGATTGATTCAATATTATCTTAAATATTTGTTTTCCAGAGCATAAACTAGTCAGAGATGCTGTCTCCGTTTGGTTTCACACCCGAAAATATTCTCTTCTATGAATTAGTGAGGTTGACTACCAAGCTGAGGCATGAAGATAATAGGCTGCCCTTTAATCACTCTCCCCATTGAAATTTGAAACGATATTGATCTAGTTTTTAATTAATAGAAGGGTGTACTTTCACCCCAGAACCCACTGAATTGAAATATTTGGAAAAATCTTATAGTGACGACATGATGTGCAATTCACCTGTTAATATGTAGGAGTAGAATCAAATGCAATCAGGCAATGCGGTAGCCGTTACTATAAGATTTTATGAACATGCATGGGCAAATAAATAGGAAAAAGAAAAGCCCCCATCCAACTGGATTACATTATATATTATATTAACAAAATTAAATTCAACCCCGTAGGCACATTAGACCATCATTTTTTATGACTTTCAATAAAAGTTTGCACAACATCTTCTAAAGTTTCTTCTAATTAAGCAAATGAGAGGCAAAAAGGTAAAACGAAAGTCAATATGATGAAAAAAGTCCACATATGCAATACTAGGCATGCAAATGCAATCGGTCTTTTCCACCTCGTTTTATTATATATTATTTTTTAGTCCAAATCCCTTTTTTGAACTCAACACATTCACAGTAACTTTTTATTGACTGGTTCTAAGGGTAATTATGTAATTTAATTATCGTTATTTGTAGCTTTACATGCATGGTAAAATGTAAGTTTAGTTTGTGTTGAGTGTGTGTGGGTTTGTTCTACATTAGAGACAAAAAGACTTCAACATTTGTTTAAATGTTGATGGATTTTTCGTTTTTTAAAATTGAATGGACAAAGAAAATAACTTGAAGTTCTAAATGTATATATTTAAAATCTTTGATGGCACTTACCACTTAGGGCATCTAAAGAACAAAGTAAGCTCAAATCCAAAATTAATTTTTGATTTAAGGTTATTAGGCAGTTATTTTCGGTTACTAATTTCTGCCCAATTTTTGAAAGTTTTGATAGTTTTGCCCCATTGCGCCTGTTTATTACTAACGTCCTTTTCAAACGTTTTCACGTCTTTTCGTCCTCTATAAGTTAGAAAAAGTTCTTTACAAAAAGTAGATTGATTCGCAAAATAATCAAACTTTAGATTTTATTGTATCCTGAAAGTGTTATTTGTGCAAATCTTTTTGCAGTCATAGTAGGAGTAATTAAACACTTAAAAGAAAGTGTTTTTAAGCCTTAAAGACATTACAAAATCTCATGTTTGTACAATATTTTATCTAACATAGAATATCTCTCGCTTCCAAAGAGAATAGGCATCACTGCTAATTAGTGGTGACTACGGTTCCAAAACCGTCGGTTCCGGTTCATTGAGAGTATGGAACCTGAACCAAACGGCCTAGGGGCGGTTTTGGGCTGTTTGGTTCCGGTTTCTGGCAATTCTGTCTTGTTCAAATCAGATTTTTTTTTTCTAAATGTTGTTGTACTCAATTTTGGTCCCGATTCGGTTCCGTTTGGGTTTGCAATTCTTAAATGTAATTATGAATATAAATATTCTCTACCATATTTTAAATAAAAAACACTAATAAAAATTGAAGGGATTGAAGTAATAATTTCATTAAACAATAATTAAAACAAATATGTAATACAATTACAAGTTATTAATTTGTACAAATGTGAAAAACAAAAAAATTAAAAAATGGGTTTGAACTTAATTTCATCAATACAACAACTAAGTAAAACAAATATGAAAAATAAGTAATTAATTTTTACAAATGTGAAAAATAAAAAATAGGTTTGGAGTTAACTTCACCAACAAATAATTAAAACAAATATGAAATGCAAGTAATTAATTTTTACAAATGTAAAAAATAAAAAAAATAAAAAATGGAGTTGGGTTGGTCGAATCACAAATTAACCAGTTTTCCAAAACATAGAACCTGAATCAGACTGTTGGGGGACGGTTTGGTCGATCCCAAAAATAGTTCCAGTTCCAACTGATTTGGTTCCTGTTTGAACTGACGGTTCGGTATATTGAGTCGTTGCGAAATTACGAACGACTCAATAAGCAATGGATGATTTGAAGGAAATGTCATTTCCGTGCAATAAATTGACGAGACTTAGCAGACCATGGAACTGTTAAATCCCCAAGCCAAAGCAAATTAACATATAATTACAACAAGGATATAATGCGAAAGAAAAAATATTTATTTAACCTCGGAGTTTGAACATGGAAAAGAGGAGGTAGAGCAATGTCGTCCTTTAGAACCAAGAGAAGAGACCAAAAGGAGCATAAAAGAAAAGCGGGTTTTGTTTTGGTCCGTTTGCTGAAATGAAGAAACGGTTCTAAGTCCTAGAAGAGGAAGAAGCTAGAAGCTAAAATCTGATATCTATCTACTGCAAAGCAGGCAATAAAGGGGAGAAGCTTTAAGCTTATACTTGGATTTTGTAGTCCACTTTTATTAGTCCCTTCAGCCTGTCTTTTATATCATTTGCCATTTTCTTCTTGACCTTACTTCCCCTCTCTTTCCTCTTTCTTCTTGCCCTTTTCCTCTCCCTAAAGTAAACTTTTAAAATCTGAGGTCAACAGTTCCCTGATATTCTGTCTAAGTTTCAGGGTTTTCACACCATACTTGTTATCATGGTTTGTTGTGTGGACAAACAACATAATGCCACATCAATATGACAAGAAGCTCCACAGAAACAATAATTTCTACACTCGCTGGAAAAAAACAAATTGTAAACTAAAAAAATTATAATAATATGTATAAATGCACAGAAGTGGAAAAATTTCTTTTAATATTTTTATTTTTTTTATTTATAAATACTTCTAAATATGTTGTTAAGAATTAAATTATTAAAAAAATTTAAAATTTTAATTTTTTTATTATAGATAAAATTTCAAATTATTATTCTTATCAAGATGAATGTGGAAGTATACTCAAATTGAAACTTGAGAAGAGTTAATTATTTGTCGACATATATACATTCACGGATTAATTAGTGCCCTTAATATCATATATGTGAGGAATTATTACAATTAACATATGTACAAATATGTCGTTATTTCTATTAGTGCGCTAATATGAATTTTAAAACCTTCTAAATTCAATTCAACTCAATTCAATTAACACTACTTGTAGTTTTTAATTTTTTATGATAATAATGTCTTTTAAATACTATTTTTTATAGTTATTTTAAATACTAATTCGAGTAGGTTATTAGACAATAATAATATTTATATTATATACTTTAGATTATCAATGAGTAATCGAGACAAATTATATCTAGAAAAAGAAGGCTTTAAAAAAAAAATTAATTGATAGCATTCCACAAAAAAATATTTTTCAATCAATGTTCATGTTATTTCTTTTTTTTAGCATGTTGCATTGCAAAATCATTCTTAAATATTCATGAGTGAAAATTTAGTAAAAGAACATAATAAACTATATTATATAATTCGTCCTTTAAAATTTGAGGAAAAAAAATGGACAATAACATTAAAAAAATTAACTATCATTGGATAAATAGAATACTAAAATTAAGAATCATAATAATTATAAAAGTCAACACGTGGGAAAAAAATTGAACCTTTTTATCCCTATTTTTAATTCTAAATTATTATAATGGTTGAATAACATAGTATTGTAGGGATAATCATAACACTTATAAAAGTAAGCATGTTGGAAAAACTTTTTTGGACTAATATAACCCTCTTTCTTTTTAATAATTACAAATCTATTATTATGACATTTATTATTTAAGTAAATACGATTTTTTCTGAATTAATTAAAAATTCTATCTGATTTCAAATTGAGTTATCATGATCAGATTTGTTAAAAATATAGATAATTACAAAAGATTTCTAATAAATTTAACAACATTATCTTCAACAAATATTTGAATAATTTAATCTAATATAATCTTTTGTGTTGCTTCGCATTTTCCACTATAAATACCTTCACCAATATATAAAGCCTAACAACAAAAAAAGGCAAAATGGGTCGGAGGAGGATATTTTCATGCAGTCTTTCTCTAGGATTTGGCAACTCTCATGGTATTCGTAAATGGAAATTTACAAAACTTTCTAAGTGTTTGCTTGATTTTAACGAGATAAAAAAATAAGCATTGCCGAGGTCAAGAAAAACAGATAGCAACAATGCTTACCTTTTTAGTTGTTTTAGGCATTGTAGCTAATGTATTTGATTGCATATGAAGTTCTTCGGTATATAATGAATTAATGATGAAAGAGTGATGAATATTCTCTCTTTTTTTGTATAGGTTCCAATTATAATTTGATTAAAAGTTCTAATTTCAAATTAAGTGTTACTATTTTTGTATTATGGCATTATTCATGTGCACCTTGAATGATAAATAATAATTTTAGTATTGGGCTCATATCAATTCACATTAATTGCTATCAATTTTAAAATTTAATTAAATATTATTGTTAAAGTATTTTTAAATGTATGTTATTTATTTGTTTGATAGAAAATAGAACTATTCTGCTCTTAAATTGCATTTTCATTGTACTACAAATTTAAATGTTATTCTCTATGCTATTAACCTCATTTGTTTCTAAAAACGTATGTTGATTTATCTATGCAGTTGTTCTTTAAATTTTTATTGTATTGATAGTTCGATTGTTATTCTTTTTATCCAAAACATTATTTTAATTTTTATGTATCTCTCAATTTAATTCTATTTACATTATAATTTTAATGTTTAAAGTTTTTAATTTTTTATTTATCTACAATATTAATTTTTTACTAATTATATGCATTGTTTTCCTTAATTTTTATACAAAATTATCTTTATTTATCCATGGAATTTTCAATTTTTATTTTATTAATACTTTTGTTTTCAAGGTGTATTATTTATCAAGGAATTTAATTTAAAAAAATATTAAAATTTAGATAAATGTTTTATAATATTAAAAAAATAATTATAAAAAATGTTATCTCGTGCAAAGCACTTGCACAAAAATTAGTATAATTAAAAAGAAGTAAAAAGTGTTGCACCATTAAACAATGGGTTGTATGAACAAACATATGAGTTCACCTGAATATTGCAATGACCAAATTTAGAGTTGATTAATTAGATTAAAATGACATTATGGTAAATATTGGGATGAAATATTTAATCGAGGAGGAGGTGAGGAAGGAACAGCATTGGGTTGATGACACGTATGGAAGGTAGGGGCAAGGGATGTGGCCATTTTTGTAGTGTTATGGAACATGTTACCGTTTAGAGGAAAGCACGTGAAATACGTTCAGAAATTGCTGCTATTTCTGAATACTAGTGTCCCCCTTTCGCTTTCAGATGCATCAATAATACTCTGTGAAACAGCAACTATCTCATCTCCCCACTTCAGTTTGAATTCCACAAACTCGTAGTTTAAATGCTCACTAACCCAACCCCCTAAGCTTGCATTAAGCTTAGATCCAACTTACAGTTTCAGCTCAGCCCACCCAACATCGTTCAATCGCTGATTTTGCAATCAAACTACGGTATCACTAAGAACTACGATGGAATGATAACATGCAGGTACTTGTGGAGGAACACTAACTGCTGCTCATTACGTGAGATATGGGAGAAGATCGAGATTCATGTGCTTGTATAGCTTCTTATATGAAAATATGGACATATATAGAATGAAAATTTTACTGAATACAACCGGGAAGAAACAGCTTTTCTCATGACAATGGCATCAACATAGGATTTTAACTACTAAACAACACAAGATTACATGTAATATCATTCTTGTGTTCAATGAGAAGATTGGTAGACTCGCGACCTAACGTTCCATGACTGTGAACACGCTTTGAACAGCTCATAATACCTAATTCTTGTTCATCTCCGTAGTACTTGATAAAAAAAATAGCATTGACCACCATACTATATTGCCAGATAACCAAAACATATACCAGTACAACTCTGTTGACAAATGATCACCATGGTCAAAATCGAGAAGCAAAGTTTGGCCACTCTGATTCTGTTCTTTCAGGGAATCTATGCGTATCCCGTCATCCCTATGGTTGAGTTTGCACGCTTTGTTTTCTGAGCTGCTATTGTTGCTGACGCAGTGGCCTTGGAGAAGTAAATGTAATAGTAAACATTCAGTATCATTGTTGCAATCACAAATACTGCTCCAGCGATAAAAACACCTTTCCGCAACGACTCACAGGAGAAATTTTGAGCGTAAATCATCCCTCGATACTTGGTGTGATAGGCGTTATTCTTAGCACCAGCAATCAGACATGCTTCTGCAACCAGAAAGGTTGCCCTGCAGATGTATAAAAATTTATTAGCATTCTGGGTTTTAACAACTGCTTCCGTCAACTAAGTCCAACCAACAGATCATTTGGTTAGGATGTCATGAGTGCTTAAGAGACAGAGAACAAAAGTTTTACACAAACAGAAAGCAGAACACACAAGTTAAGCAAACAGAATTTCAAATAACATCGTCTAGCTTTATGGAATAATAAAGTTTTTTTTGGGTCAAGAATGGAATAATAAAGTTTAGCACATAAGAGCAAAGGGTGTTCAAATATCTTGCCATATCAAAAATTTTGGACATTGTATAACATGAAATATGCCATAATTCTCAGTCTCACCAGGATGAAACAAAATAAATGATAGACCATGCTCGATTTCCATCAGGAGCTAATGGTCTCGCAAAGCACATGCACTTTGTCACACCCATCAATAGAGATTCACTTGAAAGAAGAAATAAGAAAGCTCCAACTCCATAACCAGTGGCAACATCAGAATTGTAGACACAGTATGTAGCATTTGTTGCATCTTTCTGAATATGGCCCTGTTATGAAGGATAAAAACTAAGAAGCGTAGATGTGATAAACAAATACGACTAATAACACACACTTCATCTGAAAGCATAGAAGTTCAGCATGAAGTTGTTGAACTACTCTTATATAGAACCAAAATTGAGTGTATATTGACATTTCTAATAACGAAAGGGAAAATGCAGTATATACCTAACCTACATAGGTGCACTCCCATTATTACCATGCCGAGGATTAGCAGTTTTCTGAGTATGATCAATGAGGATACCTATATCCAACAAACTATATGATTTTAGTCGTTGCAATTTTTCAACTACTTAGGCATCGTAATCCCACACTTTAAGATTGCTTGAAGCAAAAACAGTTACCATTTAGCTTTTTACTTGATCTATTTATTGTCAACTACTGCTATCACCACAGGCAGTAAGTACGCAACAGCCAACTCTATTTCTAACATGCATATAACATATGCAAGATTGAATTCAATAAAGAATCGTTGGCAAAAAATCTACTTTACACTAATTCAGAGCTTTACATTAACAATTTTCAAAGAAGAAATAGCTCTATCATAAAGAAT
>CAODLS012017114.1:0-30487 GCA_948243855.1 Flueggea neowawraea
GGTCTTAGATCAGACAAAGGTGCAAGGAAGGGTAGTCATGGTCTTGGCTCCCGGCCATCATCCTCGACAGCGCATGGTCGAAAAAATCAAGCTGCAGATTCACCAAAAAGGTCAAGGGGTAGGCATGTTCGTCTGCCACCACCGAGCGGAACAAGAGTAGTAGCTAGTCGACATCAAAATTTTGATCTCGGCAGCAAAATTCTTCAGCTCAAATCTGAGTTCTCGATGCGGAGGAGTCGAAGCGAAGGGACACTTGGAGCTTTTTAAAGCTATTTCTTGTGCCTTAGAATGTTTGGTTTCTTGAATAAATTTGGTCAAGTTATAGGAGTCATACTGCAATCTTTCAGTAGTTTCTCTTACAATTTGATTTTGATTGTGCTGAAGTGAACACTAAAGCCTAAAAACATGTATGTTCATGATTTCTTTTCTTTTCTTTTCTTTTTTTTCCCCTCACAAAATGCGGCTAGTTTTTTCATGCTGTTGATGGCATTTTTACAGATGATGTCAGAGATGGAGGCAAATCTTTTAGTATTTTATTTTTATTTTTATAAGATTATCCACTTAGCTTCTCTCAAGTTTATTAGAACGAATTTTGCTGCATATTAACAATATGTATTCTGTTTTTTTTTCCCCTGGCAGGGTGTTTTTGTTCAGAGCAAATTAAATTTGTATAATGGGATTTGCTCCTGAAAACAAATGTTACTCTAACTAATTTTTTGCTATAAAATCTATTTTACAAAATCTACTTTTTATCAAATTTACCTAAAAAAAACTACCTAAAATGTGCATCAGTATAGGGACAATTACTATAATTGTCCTCAAGGTAAATCGTAATATTCGATTATGCTATTGTATTTTCAAATGGCTCTTATTACATCCCTGACGCTTGACATTGTCAGCCTAAACTAATGGCATACGTCAATTTTGATGAATTGACATGTATAAATTCTGACGTGTCAACTCATCAAAATTAACATGTGCCGTTAGTTTGGATCGACAGCGTTAAGCGTCAGGGATGTATTAAGAACCTTTTGAAAACAGTGATGTAATCAAATATTACGATTTATCTCAGGAACGTAGTAGTAATTCTCCCTTTTTTCTTTTTGAATAAATTAAGTTTCATATATGTTGACAGTTATGGTAGCAAAAATTTGCATGTAAGCTAGCTAGCTCAACATAGTCAAAGAATGCTCCTTGCCAATAGTCAAATCCAAATAATCTCCCGCCAAGTCATAACCTAACAATGCAAACTGCAAAGTGTTGAAACACAAGATGGGAAGAAATCCATGCAGACACCAAAAGCCAATCTGGCAATAGTAAAATGTTGTGAGAAAGATGTTATAAACAACGTCATCAGAACAACTTTTTTGATTGAATATACAGCAACACGTTACTAAGTAAAACAATGAAGAAAGACAGTTGACAAGGATTCAGGGAAAAACAGACACAAAAACAACAATTTTCCACCCATGACCCATCCATAATATGTACAAAGCCGAAAATACAACTTCAACATCAATAATTATGGGCAAATCTTCAAATTCTTGGCGATCTTTCGTACTACATGTTGTTGGGGACCTCAATTATTAGCTGCAGAACATATTAACGTGCAATTAGTTAGCTGCAAAATGCAACCTGCAAGTACTAGTAACACGAAAAAAATTATAACAATAAACAGAAAATAACCAGAGACTAAATGAAGTGTAAAACGGGAAGAAAAAGAAAACAAAAACATAATCTTGTAAATTATGATGAACAGTCGATTAGATTGGCATAAATCATAATCAGATATAACCAAGAACAGATAAGTAAAAGAAAAAACATAGCTTATAGTCAAACATGCTTTGTCCCACATGGATCAACAAGCGCACACATGTTTTCTAGCAGCAATAGAAGCAGGGAAAATATGATCTCCTAAATTCTCAATCACAAGTTACATCAGGAAATAGGTCGACGGGAAGAAACATCATCAAACAAAATGTGTATTCGAGCACAAATCTAATCCACAAATGTCATTAACCAATTCATATAATGTCGCAGCAAGGCAAATTTCATTGTGAAAATATAAGAGGTTGGGTAAATGTAACAACTTTGAATATAAAAAAGATCTAATCCATCCAGGCAAAACAATAGCAATCTTTTACACATAACAGACGTATTGTACAAGCCTAACTGTTTTGCCATATATCAATTCTTGGTCACTGTACAAATGAATGACATTACCACCACAACCGAAAGAAGTCAATAACTCAGCAGACTAATTCGCAACTCAATTGTAGCTTATTCTAGTATAAAACCAAAACTGCTATAACACCTAAACGACATATATCAACGAAGCATTTTTCTTCCGTGCATTCAACCCCCACCTCAGAGAAACACCCATAAATAGAACAACTGAATAAGCCTTTCACAGACAAACAAACAGACAGTAGGAAGGTCACGAAATCATTCCTATAAACTACAACATCCACTGACAGCATACATGATTCTGCAAGTTGCATTTCAACTTTTCCAAAGTGCCAATGATCCAAAACTTCAAATCTGGATTTTAAACCCTAAAACCTCAACAGTTTCAGATCATTAAATTAAACCAAATAAAAACTGGTGAAAACAACAAGTCTGATCGCAACTAACACTATTATGTCAATATTTCCAATGAAACAAACCAATACTCTGATCAAAAGAAACACTTTTATACCAACAAATCCAACGAAACAAACAATACCTTGCTGCTCGTGATCGGAAGCATCATGATACTCCTCCTCCTCGACCTCCGGAACAGTATTCAACTCCAACTCCACATCATTTCCCCCAATGCCGCCGCCTTTTCGCACACTCCCTTCTTTTCCCTCCCCATTCTCACCTCCACCACTCCCACCTTCCTCCCGAACAACTATCACCGGACAAACGCAATGATGCACACAATAGTCGCTCACACTTCCGAGCCTCCCCTTGCCGTTCCTCCTGGATGCCCCGAACCCTCTGCTTCCCATTATCACCGCACTCAACCCTAGTCTCTCCACCTCCAGACACAGCCTCTCCTTCATGTCGTGATCCTTCACTATGTGTATCTTGAACGGTATTTGCGCCTTCAGCAAAGGCTGCGCCAGCGAGTTCGCTTTCGTCGTTGTGAAATTATTAAAATCGTCCTCCAGTTTTTGCTGGCTCTCCTCTTCGTCCTCCAAAGGGGTATTTCCGTCATTTTGGGAGTTGATTTGCACGCGGATGGCGCCCCAGTCAGCCCCATAGAGGACGGAGGTGGGGCGGACATGGAGGAGGATGACGGCATCACCTGGACGGAGGTAGTTGTTAACGGCCCAATTAACGGCGTAAGCGCTCTCGTCACTGAGATCGACGGCGATCGCGATGCGGCGTTGGGCGCCAGTAGTGGGAGTAGTGACGGGGAGGCGCGTGGGGGATGACGGCTGGACGCGGAGAGTGGGGAGTGGGGGAATCGGGAGGTCCGGTTGGGTTTGCGAGTCCATGATGGTGTGTTGTATAGAAAGGTTTTTGTAGGGAAAGTTGACTGACTTTGGAGGCAGCCAAACAACAACAGTTAAATGAATCTAAACCTATTTTTATAGGTTTTTTCTTAAATTACGAATTTAACCTTCACATTTTATATTTCTTGTTCTATTAGTTTTCTTTTCTCTGTCAACTGTTTCGTAGTTTGTAACAGCACAAGCATGCTTGTTTTGTTTTTACTAATAAATTGATGATCATTTCTTTCTTTTTCACCAATCAATTGGCATATTATTATGTTAATTCAGTGAATTTAAATTTTTAAAAATAAAATTTTGAATTTAAAAATAATTTAATTAGAGAAGAAAATGATCCATTCAACAGATTATAAGTCGTTAAAATTTTTGCAAAATGACCTATGAAGGGCAATTCAACTGATAAGTAAGTAATGGCTTATAGACCAAATTGTCGGTTCAAATCTCATGAATAACAAATATCAAAACAAGATTGTTGGAAAATGTTGATTAGCGAAGATTTATGGCTGTTAGCGACAATTTTTGTTATTCGTCACAATAAGTATAATATATGCCGATTCAGCTAAAAATACTGAAGTGGATAGCTAATTAATTAGATTAACTGACAGTATCCAATCATAAACACATAATAAATAATTAAAACATAATTAAATAAAATGATAAGAACCTAACTTGAACGATGCAACGAAAGAACACATTTGAATACATAAGAAATAACTTGTTAATCGCTACGAACCACACTCGTGTGAACAACGGGAAACAACTTAAATGCCACAAAACGATCTCTTGCATTTATTGATCGAAGTGCGCTACAAAGAAGAACTTCATCTATTTTTAACTATCAAGGCCGATGATACACACATCAAGAAGGGAGAGTATTTATATTTTGTATTGTATGCAGTGACTAATGAGCCAATCCTAATTAGGGTTTTAATGTACCAATTTATATTTAGTTTATTCATTAAAACACATTTGAATCATGAACCCATTGGATACTTATTTTAATTTGGATTTGGGCTCCTTCCATAATTTGTTATGAGCGAACACGTTTTCTAACACTAACAAACTAAGAAAAATCACACTTTTATTAGAAAAATAAATACTGAATTTGAAAAATGTCATTCAAGTTTCCAACTATAAAAAATGGCAGAAAAAAACAAATTGAATCTGACAAATGCAATAATCGTGAGAAATCACAATGTTTTCCGCAAAAAAAATGAATTCCAACATAAAAAAATCTAATTTTCCACAAGGTCTTCAATAAGGAGTTCATAATTTTTTTATAAGAAATTTGATTTAATAAATTTTTAGTGTAATAATTTTTTAAAATTATGCTGAATTATTTGTATATATATGTATTCGGTATACACAATATTTATAAATTTTAATTTATTTAATGGTAATTATTTTGTTATATAGAAGTGTACAAATGTCTACAATGGTGTAAAATTTAGGTGTTTAAAGGTATAAATAAAATTAAATTTAAGTCTACACAGCTATTCAAATGTATTAATAAGGTGTACAAAAATGTCCAAAGGTCTATGCAACATGAATTTTAGTTCTACAAAGGTATTCGCAATTATTGAAATATTTTTTTAAAAAATAGGGACTAAACAATAATATTACAACTAAATAATTAAAAGATAGCAGAAAGGGTTTTAGGGTTTTCGAGAACCCTAACTATTGCCCTTAGCTAGGGTTTGGCGAGGGAAGAGATGAGAAGGGTAGAGCTGCTAGGGTTTGCCAGAGAGAGGATAGGGTCAAAAGGAGAAAGAGAGAGATGAGAGAGGAGAGGAGAGGGTAGAGAGAGAAAGAGGCAGGCACAAAATCTAGGCTGAAATGATATTTGACCTTATATATTAAATAGAGATACATTTTCGAGGTTCAGTTTCAAAATTGTGGTATTTGCTAAAAATTGTTTGAACATATTTTCATTTATAAAATTTAAATGTATGCGGAGCTATTTGTCAAATTTAATGTTTTAATTATGACACTTGATATAATTAAGTCACAAATTAATGAAATTGAAGTTAATAAATTAAAAAATTATAATCTGCTCTAGACTCTAAGAGCAAGTACAACCATACTCTTTAACTCTTTACTCAAAATATAATATTTTATTTTACTATTTATCCTAAAATTTTAAATCCAACTCTACTTTCACTACAATCTACATTTTAAAAAATTTTACTAATAAATTAACTAACATTTTTTTAGAATTGCAGTACCTCAATAAAATTAATACATCATTATTCATTCACAAATATTATTCATCTACTATATCAATAAAATATTTATTTTTTAATATTTTTTCTCTAATATATAAATTTTAAAAAATATTAATACATAAATAAAAATAAAATAATATTTTAACTTCTCAAATTTATTAACGAGCTCGACATTACACACTTGAATACTCAATTGCTCAGTCAAACACCATATTTAGGTCAACTTTAGACGTTGATTGCTTGCGTCACTTTGCTTCAAACTTCTCGATCGCCAACCACTAAAATAGTTATTTTTTGATTGAAAAAAAAATGGAAGCCACTAAATATGCTGAATATTATTATATAAATATTATTTTTCACTGTAAAATATTCTTAGAGTCATAATTGATATTATAAAATTGGATTTACGCCCTAGCCGGATGTAGTTATTGCAACATCACATCAAGAACAAGTCGATAAAGAGGGATCAACTGAGCTCTATAGCACAATGTGAGTTCGTGCCAAATGCAACACTTCCTCTAGAGCTAGAACTCGCACTGCCCGAACACAGGACCATGTCTTTTGCCGCGAAGCTACCCCGAAGGGTAAAATAGTTATTAAATCTTAAAATTCAAATTTAATTCATTTTGTTAAAAAAATCTCTTCTAACCATTAAATCACATTTAGAAAAAAATGTTGGTTATTTTATAAATTGACGATCCGCTTCAATTTATATGCGCATTAGTTTTATTTTTATAAGTATGTTATTAGTTTTCATTAAAAATCAAATTTACGAATTCTTAACAATAAAATTAATTTTAGTAAAAATAAATAACAAGTCTAAGTATATATGCACCCCTCTATTTTTTTTAAAAAATAAGATGTCTAGTATATATGCACAGTAGTTGAATTAACGGCTTTAGGAGTTTCCACCATTTGCATTTATTTGAATTCTGACGACGACAATGGCAGCTACATATTTACGCCTTCACTAATATTTCGACAACTCTTGTACTATTTCATGAAGTCTTGTTACAATCTTGATCAGATTTTTATGTAAGCATTCAAGAAATTGATGTCTACTTGGAATTTCCGATTAAAGTAGCATCAATGAGGGGATAAGTCTGAAGGCATCGGCATTTGATTAACACCAATAGACTTTATATTTTGTTGGGTTCTGGTTGACAACGAAATAGAGATAAGGTCAGTTTAAGTAACAAAACAAGGCATCAAAAGCTCCCATTTGAGACATCTACCACCCTTGAGCAGCAACGGAAGGAGATTGAACTGGTTTACACGCCCATACAACAAGTGTGAGCATTAACTTGCTCCTTGACCTGATGCTCTTTATGATCAAACTTCATTTCCTTCTGTGAGCAACTTTAACTCTTAATACAAAGAAAGAAAATAAAAAAATACAAACAATTTAATTGATCTCATTGAACTCGTAACTAACTACAAATGGTAATTTATGTTTTAGAATAGTTTGTTGAAAGCCAATTGCTATTTCAAAACCTAAGATCGTGCATTTGGATGTGTCCTTAACGACATCGGTGAAAGATTAGAACCATAGTCATTTTAACTATGCTTGTTTCGTTCAAGAAATTAAGTTCCTGAAAGAAGTAGAATGGTCAAAAAAAATTTATAACTCTACTTCTTCTAAATCAAAAATATCCCCATATCTTTTTTTTTCACTAAGAAAGTTATATTAATGATGAAAATTCAACTGAAAATACTTTCATAATCAAAAAGACAAAAAAAATATAATCAATGACACCAAAAAATATATATAATAAAAAAGGAGAAGAAAACCCAGTAGAGAACATAAAGGTATCATAAACTGAAATGAGTAAAAAAGTTGAGGTCTATCCGTGAGTCACGTATGGGGATTGAGACAGTAGCGGCATTGGTTTGTGTTAGATGAAGCTTTCATTAATCTATACATGCATGTAACAGGTATAACCTGGAATTAGCTGTAAGATACAATGAATGTCACATTGACATTGTCATGTATTTTTCTTGGTGACCCTTTGACAGTGCCTACACATCTGAATCCGATTTGAGAAGAACGTGTTTTAAGATGTTTTAGGCTTCATTTGAGTTGGGGTGGTCAAGTCTTTTGGATGACAAAGCCAAATTTGATTACCGGTGAGGGAAGGTAGTATACAAATATATCACATGATTATGGAGGTGCATCTATATATGCCCTTTTCACTGATGAAAATTGAAATATGTCAATTGTTATTTGTCTTATGCATGACTAAAGCGTTATACCATGACCCCAAAAAAAAAAGGACTAAAGCTTAGGCTACAAAAAAAGAAAAGACTATATGAGAGTGAGGACTAGGAATGACAATGAGTAGGGTATGGGTAGGGTATACCAATACTCTTACTCGTACCCGTAATTTATGTTATGTACTCATATCCTATCCGTACTCGTGCGGGTGATAAAAATTATTACACGTACCCTACCCACAGGGTATCTGTTTACCCGTAAGGTACCAATTTACCCGTTGTTTAAATTTAATTAATTAACTTAACAAATAATATACCATCAATTTAGAATAATAGATTAGTAAAATACCCGAGATAATATGAAATATTATATTCACACAACATAATATAAAAACTATAATTTATAACTAAATGTAGTTAATAAAATAGTAATGTGAAAAGTTATAACTTGAAATTTCTAAATTACATTTTTACGGACTTGTCTGAAACTTGTTTAGGTCTTGTCTAAACTCTGTTTATATTTCATACTTTTTAAAAAATTCTTTATAACTTGTTTATACGTTATTTATATGTTATCTGTATATATGTTCTTTATATGTATTATATATATTTATATGTTGTATATATGGTATGTACAAGTTACAAATATAATATAAATAAGTTATAGAATTAATACTTTTATGTTCTGTATCTTTGTAAAAGATATAAAAGTTACAAATATAGAATAAACAAGTCATAAACATAGTTTATACAAGTTATAAACATAATATAAACAAGTTGTAATACTAATACTTGTATATTCTGCATTTTTGTAAAAGATATACAAGTTAGAAACATAACATAAATATAATATATACAAGTTACAAATATAATATAAATAGGTTATAACACTAATACTTGTATATTCTGCATCTTTGTAAAAGATATACAAGTTGGAAACATAACATAAACAAATCATAAAAATAACCTAAACATATTATATATAAGTTACAAACATAGTATAAACAAGTTATAAAACTAATACTTGTATGTTCTGTATCTATGTAAAAGATATATAAATTACAAACATAAAATAAACAACACCTTAATTTTTAAAAAATAGAACACCACCAATAGAATATCAACAACATTTCAACAATATATAAATAAGAGTTGGTAAATTTGAAAATATGCATTTGTGAATTTAAAAAAATTAAAAAGTGAAAATGTAATATGTAAAAGTGGGTAGTGCAAAATAAATATTATAAAATATCGTAGATATATTGTATAAAAATCAATATATATAATACATATGTGTATATGTATGTATACATATATATAATATATATATTCATATATATAACATGTACATATAACAGATAATATATATATATATATGTAAATATATATTATATATATGAATATATGTTTTATATATATGTAATGAATATAGATAACAGGCACAAATATAAAATTACTTAATGAGTAAAAATATGGATACAAATAATATATTTTTATATTTATATTTTATTTATATTTACACAATAAAATATGTATTTATACATAATTAAAATAAATAATATTTAAGTTAACTGAGTGCGAATAAGATTGATATCTATGAGATAGGGTATAAATTGCCGTCTCTACCAGTCTTCACTCAACACACGACTCAAAAGCCAGGCAGTACGGTCAGAGAGATCGTTTACACTCCAATTGCAGCTAAAAAGCATCTGAAGAGTCTCTCCGTCGTTCGAGTAGCAGCCAGAAGGGCGTAAGGCGATTCGATCCTTCTAGGACATTCTGGATTACTTTCTTACTCTATAGTCCACGCAACCCTCAAACGAAACTCTTAAAGGAGCTTTCGATGGATTTGTACGGTCGGAACCAAAGAAGAAACGGTTCTCAATCTGAGTGGAGCCCTGCGAGTAGCGAAACGGGTCTGGAATCGAAAATCCAACTGCGCTAGTACTCGGTGGTGCAGTGGTTGGAGACAGATTCCGCCCGACCGATCAAGAATTGGTTGATTATTATCTGCAGCGATACATTCTTGGTGTTGGACATGAGGGCAACGAATTGCCTATTGCAGAGGTCAACGTTTACAAGTTTGAGCCACGGCAACTTCCTGGTAAACATTGTTTTCTCGTATTGATGATTCGATTTTTATCATTTTTAAAATGATTGTATTTCTATTCTCGCTTAGGTCTTTCAAAGATAGTGTCTAATGACCGAGAATGGTACTTCCTTTCTCGACTCGAGTTTATGGATAAGAAGAGGAAACGATTTACTCGGAAAACCAAAACTGGAACTTGGAAACGGACTGGTAAACCTCGAGAAGTCTTACCAAAACGCACAAGGAAAGAGCTCGGTTCGAAGAGGACATGGTTTTTTATGAAAAGAATGTAAAGACAGATTGGGTCATGCACGAGTATCAGTGAACGCCGGATTCCAAGCTGCCTAATGCGGTAACTGTTTTTATGAGCCTAGTACTCCTTCCGTCCGTCGTATAACAATACCAAATTTTTTTTTATTCGTCTTAAGTTATAAATTTATTTTTTTAAGATTAGTAGTTGTTTTTCTCTTTTAATGTATTAGAAATTATGTTATTAATTGTTAAAATATAATTTTAAGGATATTATTAGAAAATTCACCTAAAATTTAATTATTCTAGCTAATTTTTTTAATTTATGTAAAAAAAAATAACAAACCTATATTTATGGGATGAGCGAGTAATAATTTTAATGGTGTCTTTGTGTTTCGTATTGAATTGCTTGACTTGCGAATTTGTGTTTCTTATTGAATTGATTGACGTGCGAATTTGTTACCTATGTTGAAGAATTTTAGTAATGGATTTGATTGTTGATTTGTAAGTTTTGAATTGATCATCAAGCGGATTAGAAACATAGGAGTTTGTGGAACTGTCTGGAATTCCACAAATTTTACGTCGACTAGGAGTGAGTTTTGTAAAGATAATCCCATATTGCTTAGATGTAAGACGGGCTGGGGATATCACAAATTTTTTTCCCTTAGTGGAATCGTGGATCTATGTCTATCGAGGAATACATTAAAAAAAAATTTGTGTTATCTTTTGTATTTTGCCAATTATTTATTTTTTATGTATGTGTAATTGTGTGTTTGACAGAAACATTGTTTTGCATGTGATTCATCCTTTATTGTTTGCAGGGCGAGTCTGTGATCATCAAGTTAAAGAGAAAACCTACCGATAATTCTAAGAAAAGTAAAGTAAATTGTGGCTCCTCTGTTAACTCTGATGATGAAGATCGATATGACAGCATGATGGCTGCTAATGCAGCTTGCCATGATTATGAATTCATCTCTTCTGATTTAGGATGTCGTAATCATGATCAAATGACTGCTATTTCAACCTATGACTTACATGAACCCAGCTGTGGAATGGCTTCAAGTTGTGACATTCAGTCATCAGTCACAGAATTAGAAGAGGGCAGACAGAGTGCCCCCACAACACCTCTCTTCTTAGAAGATCAATCAACAATTGAAAAGAGCACCCATGAGAGTCATTTCTTATATATATATATATATTATGATAGAAGATCAATCAGCAAATCCAAAGAACATCCACGCGACTTCTGATATTCAATCATCACTCAAAGAATTGGATGAGGGTGGACATAGTAAGTACCCCTATGAGTTTTTTAGTATTGGAAGATAAATCATTCAATGGAAACTGTGAGTTTAATGGTTTGATGGGTTGTGATCTTGACTTCCAAATATTGGCAGGCGATGTCCAGGATGGTGGGCGGGCTCCTTCTGCATCAATTGCTATGCCTTGCGGTATTGGAAAGGAAGCAACCTTTAATAAGGTTGTCCTAAGTCAATTAATTCCCAATGTACCTGAATCTCAAAGTCTGAATAAGGTGGCCGAAAATTCACCTAGTGAAGTGAGTGATTTTGAAGCGGGAAGGGATATAGCAGAATTCGCTAATTCAGAGGCGAGTTGTGAGAAACCTTACTTGTCTTTAATAATTTTAAATAGTGCTTAGTGAACACATAAAAACCATGCTTTTACGTTTGCTGCGTTTTTATTTCTACAGATGGGACCTCAGGCACAGGAAGAATTGGAAACTCTGTCATATCTAGTAGATTACTCTGATCCATCCATTTCCAAGCACCCAGGGGAGCCCCCATATCAGTAAATTACAACACATCTGCACTTCTCTGAGCAGTCTGCTTCATGGGCCTGTAGATAATTAACTAAGACGATTATAAATTTATGATAAATATTTTTACCATACTGTGTATAATCAATATGATACCTCTATGAAGCCACATCAACTGTCCTGTTTGGTTTATACCCTCTTCTAGCACTAGGCTGTCTTGGAGAATTAGCATGAGGTGCTAGGTTTATGTGCCTGATGTCTGTTAGGCGGGTTGTAAAGGGCTACCGTTCCTAGCCTGCAGACCGGAACGCGTTATTGCGTCCCGGTCTGGCTATCAGGCGTGGGGTCCACTGGCTCAGCGCTTGACATTTTTTATTTTTTATTTTTAAAAAAATCAAAATCTGACCGTTGGATCAAATTTACTCCAATGGTAATATTATCGTTGGGAGCCGAAAAAATATCATTGTGGTCCCTAACGCCTAATATTTCCCATTTTTCCATAAATACCCCACTAAATATATTTTTTTTCTATCATTTCTTTATGTCAAACACTCATTTCTCTTTTCTAAATTCACTCAACTCTTAAAATTTCTTTTCATATTCTCAAATTACTCTTACTCCAAATTTTTCCCCAAAATTATGGATTCCAACAATGAAAATATTCAATTATTTTCTCAAAATAACCCATCAAATTTTGTCAACTATCGATATTCTGAAAACAATTCATCAATTTTTTTCTCTTTCACAAACTATCAATTTAATCCCACCGCTTTATTTTTTCCATTTTCATATCAACTCGCACTTTTCAATTTTGGTAATTTTCAAAATTTTACGTCCAATTCTCTTTCAAAAAATAATCTTTTTTCACAAAATAATCATTACATCTCAGTGTTGGATAGGTGCTCGACGACGGGTTTCTAAGGGGATTCTCCTAATCCTGAAATGAACCTCCGACCCCACTATTGGTCTAAGCAATCTCGGCCCCGACGTCGGTGCCAAGTACAAAAAGTGGATCCTTCCACACGACGTCAAGTTGGCTAATTGTTGGATCATTATTTTTGAAGACCACATAATGTCCAACGAACAAAAAACCAACTCTTTTTGGAAGCATGTGGATGCATGCTTCAACCATGGGATAGAGGCAAGCGAGCAACTTTATGGGAATGCCGTTAAAAATAGGTGGCACACACTCAACAAATTGTTACCTTATTTAACGGCACCTACAACAACGTTGTTTCGACTTATCATAGCGGTTGGAGCGACATGATTATAAAGCAAGCACGCGTTGTCTACTTGATTGAGGCGAAAACCCATTTCCTCCACGATGACGTTTGGAAAATTTTACGTGATCATCCGAAATTGAGGGAAGCATTGCACATGGATCCCGAGGCTAGTCCAAAAAGAACCAAGATGAACGCCCAAAGCGCCTACACTAGCTGCGGCTCCTTTGATCTCAACACCTCCAATCCTAGCGTTGAAGGAGAGTCAACCCAAGAGGCTTGCCCAATGGGTCGATATAAGGCCAAAGGGGAAGATCCAAGAACCAAGCAAAATGCAAAACACAACGTGCATCGGAAAGGAAAGTCGACATCAAACGACGTCTCCGAAGTTGCGTCCATTTTGGACGACATGTTGTTCGAAAAAGAATTAAATCACAAAGCTTTCAAAACGGCGGAAGCTAATAGAAATAAAGAAAAAGAACAATAGCTAGAGATCGAACGAGAAAAAATAAAGTATCTCAAATATCAACAACTTAAGGAAGACATAAAGATGCTCAACTAAGATACGTCGAACATGACTCCCGCGACACAACGTTTGCATGAATACGCTTGCAAAAAAATTTGTGAAAAATATGGGTTGTAGTATTCTTAATTTAATGTAATATTTAATATTTTATTTGTAATATTTTAATTTTAATTTAATTTTTTTATTTTAATTTAATTTTTAAATTTGATGAATTATTTTTATTCTCATGTAATATTTTTATTTTAACGAATTATTTTTATTTGAATGAACTATTTTTATTTGAATGAATTTGGGGTAGAAAATATTAAATGAAGTAGTAGATAAAAATTGGAGATTAAAATAAAATTGTGTTTAGTGAAAAGCTGAGTAAACGTCTTGCAGGACTCTTAAAGTAGCCATTGAGTTATGGGTAAAAAAATGAGGGGCTAGGAACTGGAGACTTTAATAAAATAATAATAAAAATACTGAGCAGATAGGACGACTTCAGGAATCCTGAGTTACGAGTAACCTTAGGTTTAGGGTATTTTGCAGCAATGTTTGCAGGGACAAGCTGCAGTTAAAGCTGCCAGGATTTATTAAAATACAGCCTGCTTATTTTGCATTCATTTTTAATAGTGAAACTTATTTTGTGTTGAAATTATTGATACATCATTATCACATTAATTTTTTATTAAATTCACGTTAATGACTATTCTATCCAATGGTTTAGATTATTGTTGGATTTTATTATGTGACTCACTATTATTTTACTTTTCATTTAATTTTTTATAATATATATTACATAAAATATATTTTTTTAAAACACAAATAATTTAATATTTTAATTAGTGAAAAATAGTACATTTTTAAAAATAAATTACAAAAATAATAAATAAAATGAAAAATAAATTATGTTAAAAATTAAAATTACATTAGAAAAATAAATCAACATTAAAAGTAAAATTACATTTAAAAAAATACATTAGAAAAGTAAAATAAGATGAAGAAAATTACGTTAAAATCTAATAAAATTACAATAAAAGTTAAAATTATAATAAAATTTTTACTCAATGCCATTACATTCATATTGCTGGTGTCTTTTATGATTATTTTGTATTATTTAATTGACATTAATTGATTTGCAACGGCCATTGATTCATCTTTCTTTAACGCCTAGGATTGGCCAAGGTTTAGGTTCAACAAAAGCTTGAACCTGAACTAGACCGTAGCTTTTCGATTTGGTATGGTTCCAGTCTAGTTTTGGGTTTGACCGGTTAAACTGTAGGTTCCAGACCGGTTTGACTCACCTATTTTTCTAATCAATTTTTATATCATTCTTACGTTTCATTTCGTTTTCCGCTTTGATAAAGATATCTAAATATTAATTACATTTCTTTTTGAAATGGAGAGAATTTTTACAAATGAAAAAATAAAGATGCATTTGGTGTACAATTTTTTTTAGAATTATAACAATAATTAGAAATGAATTAATACAAGTACAATTGAATTAATATATAAGTGAATTTTTATAAGTGTAAGTGAATTGATTCAAGTACAATTGAATTAATATATAAGTGAATTAATACAAGTGTAAGTAAATTGATACAAGTACAATTGGATTAATACAAGTGCAAATGAATTAATAAAAGTACAATTAAATTAAACACAAGTACAAGAAAAAAATACAAGAATTAATTCAAGTTAATTTATACAAGTAAAAAAAAAAAAGAAGGGTTTGAACTTAATTATATTAAGTTGCATACGCATCCTCTTAGGGTTTAGAGCAATAATTACAAGAAACGTCAAATTTATTATTACCTTTAAGTGCTTTCTTAAAATGCACTTTGAAAATGTTGAAATTAGGAACTCTTCCTCCCACTCCCACCTTTTCGGTGGGAATTGGTTGAGTTTTACTCTCCTGTGTTCCGACATTTTCAATTTCAATATTTTCAAAATTTTTATTCTCTCCAAAACTTGTCATTATTTTCAAAAAAAAATATTTCACAAAATATAACTCTAAAAAATACAATAAAAATAAGTAAAGTAATTATACTAAAAAAAATAAATTTGAAGCAAAAATTTCACAAAATGAATATTTTGTATCTGGTAAAAACAAAATCTAGAAAATAATTGAGAGAAATATGAAATTATCAATAAATAATAGCAATTTGAGAGTGGTACGAATGTTGAGAACTTGAGAGATAGTAGAAGAGATTGAGAGAGAATTGGTGTGGAGATTTATTGTGAATGTTGAGGTATTTATAGAAAAAAATGAAAGAAGAAAAAGAAGAAAAAAAGAAAGAGTCGTTGGAATTTGATTCCAACGGTCAAAACAACCGGTTTTGACAGTTGGAATCGGCGGTTCCACGAGTTTTGGTATCCCTAAACCGAAACCAACCCATGAACTGTCGGTTTTTACTGTACGGTTCACGGTTTTAGTCTGGTTCCAGTTTTCAATAGGTTTGACCGGTCTGGTTTGCCAGTTTCGAGTTGGTTTGGCAACCTCTATTAACGCCTACTTGTCCATGACATCTTCCTCAAGCCATGATTCACTTGACTAAGTTGCCTTTGCTTTTTCTTTTTCTCTTTGCCTTCACCTTTGATTTTGATGTCTTTTGACCCATTAGACAAACTTCATCATCATTAGCATTGTCTCCTCATTTATATTTGCATTTGACAAATTGGTATAGGCACTGCTTTCATTATTCTTTGTTCTTTTCGATGACCGTGGAAGCAAGCAATTTGTTCTCCACTTTGGCTTGTATTTTAGCATAGTCCAAACGTGCTCATGAGTGAAATGTTTTTTCCCGACTTTGGAAATATCACACGACCACGTTCCTTTAGCTGGCCATCGCTCCAACCATTATGATGTTCGCTTTTCAATTTGTTATAAATTTAGTTGAATTCATTAACAAGTAACAACCAATGCCAATCTTGCTTAACATACTTCACTTTTCTTGTATGAAAATCTCTTCGATGTGGATTGAAATATTCAGTGACTCGTTTCCAACAAGATTTTTCCGTTTGGCTATTACCGACAATATTGTCACTTGAAATGGTTAGCCACGATCATGCGATTCTCCAATCGTCTTCCATGTTCCATGGAACACGTTTATCCGCATTTTTCCCTAAGCATCATGAATTATTGGTTGTGTTGCTTGTGTCGAAAAAGGAGGAATTCGAGAATTCGATAATAAACCTGTTTTGGTCGCATTAGTATTATTGGTTCCAAAACCAACATCAAAAGTTTCAAAATTATTTTGGATATTTGGATGAAGAAAAGGAAGTGACATTTGTGGTGTGATGGAAGGATATGAGAAATTTGGAAACAATTGGTATGGTGGGATTTGAGAATTTTGCATATTTGTGGGAAAAATTGGTATGGTGGGATATGAGAATTTTGTGACTTTGACAAATTGTTTGATTTGAATTTCTGAGAAAATGAATTTGAAGAATTAGTATCTATTTTTGGTAATAGAGATTAGAGGTGAATTGGGTTGTTTGAGGAATTAAGAAACAAATTTGGTGATGAAATGTAAAAAAAATATCAACTTTCACCTATTTATAGAGTTAATAAGTAAAAAAAATGTAGTTAGAAAAAAAAAGAAAAAAAAATTGATCCTTTGTAAGTGACCACAAAGAAAATTCTTGGGTGATTCACACAAATAGGAAACAAAACAAAAACAATTTTTCAAATGCAACAACATGTGAAAAAACATACTAAAACTAAAAATACGGAATAAAATATTAAAAAATATAGCAGTACCCACGTGTTGACCATGCTTTAGAAAGTTGACAGCGCTTTAACCACTCTCTTTAAGCCAGTGAAAACAAGTGCAACTCGAGTACAACTCGAGTACATACTAGTGTTAATGAAAACTCTTTTAACCAGTAAAGAGCGAGTACATGTGGAGAACAAGTCAAGTATAGACTAGTGTTAATGAATGTTTTTTTGTCTAGTAAAAATCGAGTACATATGGAGAAAAACTTGAGTACAGGTCAGTGTTAATGAAAGCTCTTTTGACCAGTAAAATCGAGTACATATGGAGAACAATAAGAGTATACCTAGTATAATAACAAAATTGAAACTTGTTTTACTAGTATAACAGAGTACATGTAGATTACAACACAAGTACTAACACAATGAGAACAAACCACAGCACGAGTACTAACATAATGATAACAAACCAAGATATTTTTTTAATTTTTTGCTTATTATTTGGATGAGAGCAAAACGAGAAAAAGAAGAGTGTGAAATGAGTACAAACCCAAATTTAAGTACTAATTTAGTGAACTTTGGTTTTTTTGGTTGGTGGTGAAACTAGGGTCTTGAAAACAAATTTTTAAACGAGTACAAGACGAGTACAAACCAATTTTTTAAAAATTTAGTGAACTTTGGCCTTTTTTGTTTTGGGTACAACTAGGGTTTTGAAAACCTAGCAGTCGTCGCCTTCTACATCTGTCGCTCTCTCCACCTTGACCACGCCTCTTTATCCCGCTCTCACTCTCGTAGGTCCTTTCTACCTAGATCTCTCACACTCTCTCTCTCTCTCTCGATTGTCCTCGCGTCGCTGTCTCTCTTCAAATCTGGTAGAATCACATCATGTTCGTTCAAGTTCATCGATGAAAAAGAGAATCAGGAGGGGGAGGACCGAGTGGGAAGAGAAGAGAGAGAAAGGGAAGTCAGAGATGCGATGGGAGAAAAAAAGGGAGAAGAGAGAAGAAAGATAGGGATGCGAAGGAGTAGAGCAAGGTGGAGGAGAAGAAGATGGTGGCAGAGACGATCCGATAGAAGAGTCAAAGAGGAGAGAAAGAGTAAGGTGTAGAAAAAGAGAGAGGAGAAGAGAGAGAAAAGAGAGGAAGAAGAGAAAGAGAAAAACTGGGGAAAAAATAATATAAACAATATGGCATTAGGACAAGGAAAAATAATATTGCTACATATTTGAAAACATAATTGTTTGAATTGTTTTGTGAAATCAAAATAAGAAAAAAATTCATAAGGTGTAATTTCCTCAAAATTCTTTGTGATTAATTTTTTTTTTTTAAATGTAAAAGATATCACCTGCTGTGGGGAAGACTTGGATGGTTCGAAAAACTTGAACCGTCCAAGCAATTTGACTTTTCTACAATACCCCCAAAAGAGGGTTTAATATATTGGAGTTCTCCACTGAACCCCAATGTAATTATATTGTGATTCAAGGTGCAATGTAGTTAACTAAGATGTGATAATAAAGAAATTTTGGGAAGCAAAAGTCTGTCGTTATTTCTATTATGGTGTGCCTTATATAGGCATATACGAGGTAAGGAAATATACAAGAGATATACACTGAAGATATACAAGATCAATATGATTACAACAGCCAGCTAAGCGAGTTCCTGATATTTTGCTAAATCCCTGATATATCGCTAATATTCACCCTCCAGTTGGAGCATGTAAAGAACAAATGCCCAACTTGGACAAGAGAAACTCAAATTGTTTCTTGGCCAATTCTTTGGTAAAAATATCTGCTAGCTGATGCTCAGAGCGCACATGGGTTGTAATGATGTTCTTTTTAAGCAAATGTCCGCAAACAAAATGACAATCTATCTCAATGTGCTTGGTGCACTCATGGAACATGGGTGGCCCTATATGCATCTTTCGTTGTGGATCGAGAGACTGTGAGATGCTTCTTTGTCTTCCAAGAAATAGGCGAATTACCAATAGTGACAAAGTACCCAGTGACATACCGACGAGTCAATGGACACCGTGCCCAATCAAATTCGCAATAAGTGTACAACTGCAAGTCACTAGAAACGCGTAAGAGTAATCCTCTGCCAGGGTCACCTTTGATATAATGCAGCACACGAATAATGGCCTCATAATGTTCTTGCTTGGGACATTGCATGAACTGAGAAAGAGTGTGGACCGCATAACAAAGATCCGATCTGGTAATGGTCAGATACACAAGTCGACAATAATGTGCTGGATCAGTATAGTCAGCACCTTCTGCCCGTGACAACTTATGGTTCGGGTCCATGGGAAAGTCCACAGGTTTACATCCCAACAAGCCAGTCTCAGCCGAGATATCAAATGCATACTTACGTTGACTGATAAACAAACCAGTTGGACTCCTGACAATCTCAATTCCTAAAAAATACTTCAGCACCCCAAGATATTTAATTTTAAAATAAGAGTTGAGATGTGCTTTGACCCTTTTACATGCTTTAGAATCATTTCCTACTAGGATTATATCGTCAACATAAACGAGCAAAGCCAATAAGTTATCATTGTGAGTGTATGTAAACAAAGTATAATCAGCTTGCGATTGTGTGAACCCATAGTTTAGCAAGGCAGATCACAGCTTAGCAAACCAATTTCTCAGTGATTGACGAAGCCCATACAAAGATTTGGTTAGATGACATACCTTGGTCATCTTGTCAGCATAAAAACCTGGGGGCAGTTGCATATACACCTCCTCATCAAGATCTCCATGGAGAAAGGCATTGGTCACATCAAGTTGATGCAGCTCCCAACCTTTGCCACAACCACAGAAAGAAAAGTTCGGACACTGACCATTTTTGCCACATGAGCGAAAGTTTCAAAATAATCCTCACCTTCTATTCGAAAACTACCCGCAACAACTAATCGAGCTTTAAAACGTTCAATGGTCCCATTATCATTGTACTTAATTCGAAACACCCACAAACACGACAAGGCTTTCTTTCCAGCTGGCAAGTCTGTAATTACCCATGTTTCATTTTGTTCTAAAACTTCAATCTCGTTCTGCATAGCGTTTTGCCAGCGTACATCAGTCATGGCTTCCTTGAAATTACGAGGCTCAATAACAGCATCAACAACCGCCAAAAATTTCGTGTGTGCAGGAGAAAATTTGTTACAGGAAATGAAATTAGCAATAGGATAAGGAGTACCTGAGCCGTGATTTGTTAGAGGTGGAGCCGAAGGGGTATGTGTACATATAGTGTTGCATTGGTAGTCTTGCAGGTATACTGGTGGTCGTTTTTCACGCTTACCACAACCAAGTTCAGATGTAGCCACAGGAGTAACAACTTTAGGTTGGTGTTGGTACTGCTTGTGAGTATCACTCCCTCTGTCATCGGTGAGAGGTTTTTCTTGTTGGTCATCAAAGCAGTTCAATGGACTGGTCGCAGGTAAAGTGGGTATGACTGGATTAGCAATTGTGACAGAAAGGTGATCGGCATAGGGAAAACTATCTTCATGGAACCTTATATCCCTAGAGATGAAGATTTGGTGGGTTTCCAGATCAAACACTCGCCACCCTTTCTGTCCATGGGAGTACCCAATAAAAATACATTTACGACTACGCGCAGCAAATTTATCTCGCGACTTCTGTCGAAGATGCACAAAACACAAGCAACCGAAGACTCTAAGATGATCATAGTTGGGAGTAAGCCAAACAACACTTCATATGGTGTCTTTCAGTCAAGGACAATTGTTGGTGTCCGGTTAGTGAGGTATGTTGCACTAAGGACGCACTCACCCCAAAAATCAATTAGAAGCTGAGCTTGGAACTGTAATGTGTGAGCCACATTCAAGATATGTCTGTGTTTTCATTCTACTCTCCCATTTTGTTGAGGGGTGTCCACACAAGATCGTTGATGCAGTATGCCATTGGCAACAAATTAATTAGCTAGAGAAGCCTGGCAAAATGCTATACCATTATTTATCCGCATTTTCTTGACAGACTTGTTAAATTGAGTCTTCACCATGGTAATGAAATGTTGAATAAGTTTGGGTGTTTCACTTTTTTCTGCCATAAAAAAGACCCATACGACACGACTGAAATCGTCAACGATAGTTAAAAAATAGTGTGTAGCAGATAAAAAATACATGGAATAGGGACCCCATACATCACAATGTAATAAATCAAAACAATCTTTACTTTTGTAATTACTATCAGCAAAAACATTGTGAGTTTGTTTGGCTCGATAACAAGGTTCACAAACTGTCGTCTTATTATCTTGAATGTCATGAATAAAGGAAAGACTTTGATCAGAAGGATGCCCTAATCATTTGTGCCACACACTCCGAGGAGAAGTAATCTAAGTTGTCAACGTCGTTCTCTGAAACGGTTTGTACACATACACTCCTTCTTGCTGCTCACCCAGACCAATCAACGTCCTCGAGATGGGGTCCTGTATCACACACAATTTGTCAGTGAAAGTGGCTTGGCACTTTGTAGCATGTATAAGCTAAGCAACTGAAACCAAGTTACAACTCAAATTAGGCACATAAAGTACATCATTGATGACAAAATTCGGTCCTAATACAATCGAACCACGCTTCACAGCATTGATTTGCACAACATCAGGTAAGCCGACAGGTGAGGGTGCAATATTTTCAATTTCAGTCAAAATATCTAAACATCCAGTCATGTATTGAGAAGCTCCGCTACCAATGAGCCATTTAATAGATTGTTCGGCCTTACCAGAAAGAGTTTATATCTTAGACTTTGATGGCTCTACTAGTGATAACAAACGTTGTACCACATCTGGAGTCAAGTCGGAGATGGAGAAACCACCAGATGACGAAGTCCCTACACTTTGAGCCGTATTTGCAGATGCACCTAACAGAGCATTTCAGTAACGTGCACCACACCCTCTTCCTTGGGGCTTTGGATACCCAACAAACTGATAACATGTGGATATATCATGACCCGGCTTTCCACAATGGGCACATCCCAGTTTATCGCCACCCGTCATTGTACTGGTCAACGCAAAAGTCATTTTTGGTGGTGCCTGAACCACATATCCCACAGCTTCTGGTTGTTCATCACAAGAACGTATAATGGCCTTGTGGGTTTCCTCTTATGCTGCCATAGAGTAGACATGATTGATTGTTGGCAATGGACTAGTATTCAGAATTTAGGAACGAAGATTTCCAAATACCACATCATAAGTCCCATAAGAAACTGATAAACATGATCTTTTTTTGATTCCTCCACCAAAAATCTCGTAACTGGACATTTATCTCCAATTGAACAACACAGGATTGAACGATTACTTTCAAGTTCATCCCATAAAGCTCTTAGTTTTGTGTAATACACTCCAATGGTCGTCCCTTGTTGCTTCACACTTGACAAACTAGCCTTCAATTGATACTGCTTGGGGATGTTTGCTATGGCATATCGCTCCTGCAAATCATCTCACAATTCTTTAGCAGATTCAAAGTAAGGGATCACTGGCTACAAGTTTGGGTCTATAGTATTATGAATTCAATAATTGATCATAGAATTGCATACTTCCCAAGCATAAAATTCATTAGATTCTAAATCAGTCGCTTTCTGAATGGACCCATTGATAAAACTCAATTTATTCTTTACCTTCAATGTGTTTTTCATGGCCTTCGACCAGCTATTATAATTCGTTTCGCCACGCAAAACAACATTCGTCAAATGATCCCAGGATTATCAGAAGCGTGAAAAAAATATAGTGACCTTGGATCGCTGATTTTGAGCGGTTTGCCGCTAATACCGGCCATGACGAAGAACAATACTGAAATAAAAGGTCGAGGTTTTGCAAAAGGTAGGGAAAACTTTTTTTTTTATCTTCTCAGATTTCGCTCTGATACCATGATAAGAAAAAAATTTTGGGAAGTAAAAGTTTGTCGTTATCTCTATTATGATGTGTCTTATATAGACATATACAAAGTAAGAAAATATATAAAAGATATATGTTGAACATATACAAAATCAATATGATTACAACTTCTAGCCAAACGAGTTCCTGAAAGTTCGCTAAAATCCATGATAGATAGCTAATAGTATGTTTAAGAAACTTTAATAAGAGAAATTAAAATTTCTGGACATGACTTTCATTTTTCATACACGTAAACGATTTGGGGATTGGTGAAAACCAGGGAATCCAGAATGTTATGGATCATTCCAGAGAATATGTTGGAAGCTGAGATCCAGTGTCACTGTTAGCACTCGTTTGTTGCTTCCTAAATTCCAAACTTCATCATTTTATCCAAAATAAAAGTCTCGCAGAAATTAAGACGAGAAATAGTAGTGCATTGCCACGTAAACGCGGTCTCAGTGGAAAAGACCTGTAGGAATTCTAAATACAAGTCCACTAGTCGCTCTTTTTCTATGAACAGTTTTGTCTGAGTCTCACGCCTTAGGGACGAAGTAGTCGCCACTTTAGTCTACTATATATAATAGAGAGCGCACACAGCCAACACATTCTAGCTTCGCTGATCTGCCTGATTTGATGCTCCTAAGCCTACAATTATCCCCTCTTTTGAAGCACAACATTTCTTCTCCCCTGTTTTAGAAAGAGGAATGAATTCAAGCTTTTCGTCTGGTGAGTGAATATCGCTTGTTTCAAGGATTGTTCATGTCTAGAACTCTCATTTTTTTTCTATGTTGTTTTTCTATTTTCTTTTTTAAGTAGAGAGGATTCCAGTAGGACCAATTCCACCGATATTACCAGTTGGTTATAGGTTTGATCCAACAGATGAAGAACTAATTGGTCATTATTTGGAGCAGTTTTTGCTTGGCTTATATAGCCATGATGATATGCCTATTGGGTTTGTAGATTTTTGGGAATTTGAACCCTGGGAACTTCCTGGTAATGCTTGTTTTTGTTTTAGTTCTGTTTTCGTTTGTGATTATTGGGTCATAAATGGTTTTGTGTTCATAGGTTGGTCCAAGATTAAGTCAGATGATGAAGTTTGGTATTTTTTATGTGAGCGTCATGTACATCACAGAGACAAAAAGAAAAGAACCTTTAAGCGACAGACTCGAGCTGGGCATTGGAAACTCACTAGCGAGTCTAAAATTATCGAAAATCTTGGTAAAAGAAGCACTTTGCGTTTCTATAAGGACTCACCGGAGAAAAAACAGAGTCAAAAGACTGAGTGGATCGCTTATGAATATGAGATCGCACAAAATTCTATGTTGCTTAATCCGGTACTTCTTTTTTCTACTCGGAACGCTTGTTTATGTGTGTCCAAGTTCACTTGTGTCTTATGTTTGCTTTTTTAGTAATTCGCTCTATCTTGAATCTGACTTCTGTTGAATCAAGCTCGTTTTCATGGTGCTTTCAACATAAGTAATCTGTAATTACTAATTTGCAGGATTGGATTTCTTTCTTTTATTGAGCAGATCAGTTATTCTTCTTGCCCTACAGTTCTTGATTGGTTTTAATTTGTCTGAGATGATCATTAATGATCTGGTCGAAAACATTGCTTGTGTTTTGAACAGGGTGAATTCGTCATCATCAAATTGATGAATTCCGAAGGAGAAAAGAGAACCAAGATGAAAACAAGGATGGGTAAAAAAAAATTCAAGAAGACGTCAACTTCTGCGTATGACCAAAACCAAAGTCTTGGTGAAGAAATGACTACTTCAGATTGTTGTGGTCATGGAGTTCCTGTTGATTTTGGAAATCAAAATGCAGGAAATATGGCTGCTATGTCAACCTATTCCATACCTCACCAAAGTAATCAAATGGCTTCAGCCCTTTCTGATTTTGAAAATCAAAATATAGTAAAGATAACTGCAATGTCAACCTATGACGGTGGTGAACCAAGTTCTCGACCGACTTCTAGCTATCAAAATCAATCATCAATTAGTGAAGTCCAAGAAGGTGGATACTTTCCTATGAGAATATCATCTCTTATTCTTGAAAAAGAAGAAGAAAATGAACAATCGAATCATTTGTTAGCTTCTGATTCAGAAAATCATATGCTGCCTTCAGAAGTTGAAGACAGTCCTCCCAAGGAAGCACCTTGTACCGGAAACCAAATTACTCAACACAAAATCAATCCAGTGTGCTCGCTGACTTCGGAGTTTGAAGATGACTTTCAAAACATGGATATAGATATGTCGCCCCTCGATGATTATAATTCTTGGAGAAGCCTGATAGATTCCGATGTAGATGTTGCAAATGAGACTTTCCTAACGGTGGATCCTGAAGTGTTGGCTGAATGGGAAGCATTCCGTGAGCTACGACTTTCCCTCAACCCTGATACGCAGCAAACAGTATGCATTGAGCAATGCATGTAAACGCACCTGCTTTCCTATCTTGACGTAAGGGAGTTATCGATTTAATCTTTGTCACACTAGCCATGGATGCAGCCCCAGTGCGTGTATGAATCTACAAGTTCGCTTGTGGAAATATTATGATAATGACGATGAGTCCTATGATAAATGGTGGTGGTCTTGTTTGTAGTGGTAAACTATAACGTATGTAATGGATTATGGTTATCAGTGATAATGAGCTTGTGTAATCTTTGTTTCTGGTGCTAAGTAATTCATCACTTCGTTACAAATAAAATGATGCTGACTGGGAGCTTTTAGTTGGTTAGAGTAAGGACTAACTTCTGAAATAGTTGATCTGTGAAGCTTCAAATGAGGACTTAATAATTAAATTATTTTGAATGTACAGTAACATATGTGAGAATCTTTTTTGAAAATGTGGATTTCATAGCTGAGAATTAGAGAGTCTAGTTTAGCTGTGAAAACAAAACCCCGATCTCTCAGGGCAATCTTCTAAAATCATGAAGTGCTTTTGAGATTGAGAGTGCGTCTGAAAATATCAACAACTCCATCGGAGGAGCAAACTTCGCCGCCCAAAAAGCTGCCTATGGAAGAGCATAGGCTTCAGCAGCAGATCTGTGTCCTGGTTTTAAGACAATCACCAACCAACTGCATTTTACAGTAAACAGTGCAACATATAGTTAATTTTTTGCTGCAATTTGGTGCAAAACACATGGCGACTTAAATTTGGGTTGTTACAGTAAACTCTTTTTTTATTATCTTAATAAAATATTAAGCTATATTTTGATAGTTTTAATTTATAGTATCTTTTTATTTTAATCAATCAATGTATTCACAAAATTAAATTTAATCAATAATTTAATTTTTTTAGAAATTATAATTAAAATATAATTAAATATGAAATTTTTTTAAAAAATATACCAAACGTATGATCTACAAATTTAAACCATAAACATATTCATAACAATGTAATTTAACATCAATAAAAATATTTCACCATAATAAAATTAAACTTTCAATTAAAATATAAAAAATTAATTCAAAAATATAAATTAATTTGTCCAAATTAAAATTTAATAATTTGATTAGTTGTATTTTTAATGTGTAGTTAAAAATTTTATGTGTGCAAGTAGTTATAAATTGTAATAAATAAAAAATATATTTTTATCCAAATTTATTTTATTTAATTATTTTATTACAAAAATATTTATATGAGTTATTTATTTGTTATTAAATATATCAATATATTTTTTGATCGAAAAAATAAATGAAATAATTAAATATAGATATAAATTATTAAATAATAATTAAAAAAGATGTGTGAAAAAAATATATTTAAAATATTTTATTTAATGTTAAAAATAAAGTAAATAATTGAAATAATTTTATTATAATTATTATATTTTGATATAAATTTATTATATTTTAGTATTTGTAGTTGAAAATGGCTTAAAAAACGACCTAACTGTTATTCTCGGACGATTTGTCGGGTTGAATTTGAGGTGTAGTTGTCATCTACAAGAGAGACAAGTCGTGTAACGATTTCGGTAGGTATATCCACATAGGACTTGGCTACGGTGCTTTCTTTTATAGTTATATATTTTAAGTACTTTTAATAGTTAATTTTTTAAAATTATTTAAATTTAATTTAATAATTAAAATTATAACAAATAAAAAAATAATTTATAAAAATAATTAATAATAATTAAATGTAAATTATTAAATTAAATTTAAATAAAATTTAATCATTAAAAACTCATAAATATATAACTATTAAACAACAGCGATAACCGTAATAATAATCTACCACCATGACAGTGACAACACGAATAATTCGATACGTACCGTGATGGGGCACGAATAAACTTCGCGGCCAAGTTGAGCTGCAGAATTGACATCATTAAACATAGAAAGGCAAAAAACACTACTTCGTCTGGAAGGAGTAGACCAGACTATCCCGATATAACGCGCCTTTTGCTACTACTGGTTTAATACACCTCGGTTTTGGCCCACCACACACATTTACTCATATTTCTGCCACCCACTCCTTTCTCGCTACCCACATTAAACCTTCGGATCGTCGTCTCCTTCGCCTCCTTATTCTATGCCCGTTTTGAAATCACCGTTATCAAACCTCTGTCCTTGCTTATGTGGACAACCTTTTCGTAGAGGATGGAGGCAGAGTAGGATGCGTATTTTGGAAGTTGAGAGAGTGCGGTTGAGGGCGGTGGCAGAGGAGGGTACCTGAGGAGAAGAGGGAAAATCAATTGTCTAAAACAGCATCTAATCTACCACGAAACGCTGGCGATCTACCGCTTCAAGCGAGTCTCGAAGCCCCTCCTGCAGTTACAGTCATCAATCCCAATTCCTATTTTAGGAAGAGGAATGAACTTTAACTTCTCATTTGGTAGGTTCAGCTTTACTCTTCCAACTTTAACTTCTCATCTGATTTTTCTTGTTAATGTATTCTGTCTTGTCGCTAATGTCACCTGGCCATGGTAACAAGGTTTGTGAATCCAGCGGCGGCAAGTTCTGCCGGTTGCAATTTTGGGATTTACAAGGTAAAGAGCTTTCTCCTTTTTTTTTTGGGTGCGTTTTAGTTGAATGCTAAATTAACTCGTACCCGCTATTAGATTACTCCGGAATTAATGTTATTGTACTTCATGAACATTTACAGGGATGATATATTCTGGCTATGATAATAGAGAAGAACAGAAGGATGTCCATGGATTTGAAATAATCACCTATCTCAATTTTGCTAACCTGGTAAAACCTTCATTTCATATTTTTTAATTTTTGCTTGTTCAGACAAGGGAGTGGATACTTTCTTTTATGAGCTTAAGCATTTAGAATTTTCTCTGCATTGTCAATTTGAATGGAATTTTAACATATAAGTTCTTTTCGGTGTTTAAG
The DNA here is from genome assembly GCA_948243855.1 of Flueggea neowawraea. Classification (NCBI taxonomy): domain Eukaryota; kingdom Viridiplantae; phylum Streptophyta; class Magnoliopsida; order Malpighiales; family Phyllanthaceae; genus Flueggea; species Flueggea neowawraea. Next base: position 28,716 of record CAODLS012017114.1, read on the forward strand.
CTCGAAATAAAGTTGACCTGCAGACTCTTAAGGACTTGCAAACATGCATTTCAATCTAGCAGATAGAGTTTTGGCACATTGTATTTGATTGATCTGAATTTTCTCATAAAAAATTTGTTATATGGTTGCGACGGATGTTTCCATGTAGAGTGGAAATTAAATCAGATGACGTTTTGACATTTTCCTTTGCTATATTGTTGCAACATACATATGTTTATACACATGCACTCTAATTACTTTGTGATTTGTGCAGGAGAAACTTATTATCTCCAAGCTAAAGAAAAACCAGCTGAGAAGACTAAGAAAAATAAGTGAAAAATCAGAAAATTTTTACTTCTGATTTTGAAAATTAAATTCACTATATGAAGTGACCACTGATTCATTTTGTGTTGGTCATAAAGCTCTATTACATGATGTCTTGAATGAAAATCTTAGAAGGATGACTGCTATGTCAACCTATGACATAAGTGAATCAGGTTGTCTAGTATGTTATAATAAGATATATGACATTGGTGAATCAAGGTGTCTAATGTATTAGTCACCTCTTAATGTTAAGAATGAAAATCTTGAAAGGATGACTGTTATGTCAACCTATGACATGAGTGAACCAAGTTGTGTAATGTTTGGGCAGTTGTAGCTCGTGATGTTGAAGATGATCTAGAAAAAATGAATACTATGTCAACCTATGACATAGGTGAAGCAAGTTGTCTAATATGTTGGTTATGAAGTTTTACCTTGTGATATTGAGACTATAAAGGATAACTGAACCAAGTTGTCTAATGCGTTTCATGAAGTTTTCCTCCAATTGTTGAGAGTGAAAATCTTGAAAGGATGATTGCTACGTCTGTAAACCTGTGATAGGGTGAGCCAAGTTGTAATTTTCATTGTCTTCGTATTCTTCAGTTGGAATTTTCTTGACACAGGTGTGAGTACCGTCTATAATTGTTACTCTTGTATCAATTTTCTTTTATGAGATGTTAAATTTAGAAGCTCTGTACAAAATATGTATAACATTCCTAGTACGTAATGTAACAGGCCAAAACATGAATGAAGTTGCAAGAGATGCTTTTAATTGCTTCTCGTCGTTCTCTATTTGATACTAGTTACTTTGTAATTGAGATTGGATTGGGAAAGGTGTTTATTAATTCTCCATTTCACTTGTTTCATGCTAAAATCATTTCTATCACTTCTAGTATCTCTCCTCCAGCAAACTAGATTCATGTAGAAGCAGAGTGCTCCAGTAAACGAGGCAGTTTTCAAGTGCCTTCCATGAATCTTGTTAGGTGCGCTAACTTCTGCCCTTGGCAAAGATGCTTCAATTCCATTGGAACCTTTTTTTTTTTTATTTGATCAGGAGTTTCATCGGAACTTTGAAGATTAATACAACAGCAGTACTAGTAGTTCAATTAACCAGCAGAAGTCTATATAGCAGAAGCGCAACAATTGATAAGAACTTGAGAGAAATGCATTCATCTTTGGATAAAATCTTCAAGAATGCGTTGAATAAATCTTGAGAGACGCTGCGATGCGCAAAATGTATTTTTCTCTCGAACAAAAAACATACATATACGTATATGGCCTTTTAGCCATTCTTTTTATATACCACACTTTACAGTACCAAGTAATATTAGAGTTTTGTGAGATATGTATTTAGGTTTTGGAATTAGTGTTTTTCAACATATTTTATTTGTTTTATATAGGAGATTTTGTTTTAAACAAATTGAATATATTTTTGTAGAGAAAAAATTAGAGAAAATAACGCAGTCTATTTT
>CAODLS012017188.1:0-14846 GCA_948243855.1 Flueggea neowawraea
CCACAACAAAATGGTGTTGCAGAAAGGATGAATGGAACACTGATAGAAAGAGTTCGATGTATGCTTTCCAATGCAGGTCTTGGCAAGGAATTTTGGGCAGAAGCAATAAATTTGGCCTGTCATTTGGTGAACCGCTCTCCTCACATATCACTTGATCTTAAGACACCTAAAGAGGTATGGTCAGGTAGCCCTCCTGATTACTCTAACCCAAAAATATTTGGTTGTCCTGCATATGCTCATGTGAATGAAGGGAAATTGGAGCATAGGGCAAAGAAATGTATTTTTCTTGGTTATGCTTATAGTGTTAAAGGATTTTGCTTATGGTGTCCTGATACTCATAAGTTTATGATTAGTAGATACGTTACTTTTGATGAATCTTCTATGCCTCACCATAGAAAAGAATTGCATGTTCAATGTGATACAAGAAAGGAGAATGCACAAAACAAGGTGGAGCTTGAGATAGGTACATCATCATCTACAAATCTTAATCTTATTCAGTCAGAAAGCTCCTCTGCAGATGGAGAAACGCACCATGAAGTTGAGCATCAAACTATAGTTGATGGTAGACAAAGAAGGCAAATAAAGCCACCTTAGAGGTATGGTTTTGAAGATATGCTTGCTTATGCATTAAGTGTTGCAGAAACCATTGATGTTGTTGATCCAACTTCATACTCTGAGACCGTCAGTCCAGTTGATTCAGACAAATGGCTCGTTGCGATGCAGGAAGAGATGAAATCTCTAAAGAAAATAACACCTGGAAATTGGTTGAGCCTCCCAATGGTAAGAAAATTATTGGTTATAAATGGATATTTAAGAAGAAGGAAGGAGTCACAGGTGTTGAAGATACCAAGTATAAGGCACGATTGATAGCGAAAGGCTACAACAAAGTGGAGGGAGTTGATTTTAATGATGTTTTCTCTCCAATTGTTAGACATACTTCTATTCATTTCTTACTTCCTTTTGTTGTTATGCATAATTTGGAGTTGGAACAACTTGATGTAAAAACAACATTTCTTCATGGTGATCTTGATGAACAGATTTATATGCAGCAACCAGATGGTTTTGAGGTTGAAGGCAAGGAAGATCATGTTTGTTTTTTAAATAAATCCTTGTATGGACTCAAGCAGTCTCCATGAGAATGCAAATAATATGTGTGAAATTAATAAATTGAAATCTCAACTCAGTGATGAGTTTGAGATGAAGGATCTTGGTGCAGTAAAGAAAATTTTGGGAATAGAGATCAACAGAGATAGAGGTTCAGATTATACAGGTGATTTGGACAGGAGAAGATCACTTACAGGTTATGTATTTACAGTTGGGAGTTGTGCAGTAAGTTGGAAAGCTACATTGCAACCGATAGTTGCATTGTCCACTACAGAGACAAAATTTATGGTTGTTACAGAAGCTACCAAAGAAACCATTTGGTTAAGAGGTATACTTAATGAACTCAGTTTGGAAACAAATAAGACTGTATTATTGTGACAGTCAGAGTGCTATACATTTGACAAAGGATCAGATGCATCATGAGATAACTAAACACATTGATGTGAAGTATCACTTCATTTGAGATATTGTAGCTCAAGGTGATGTTGGTGTAAGAAAGATTAGCACTCTAAATAATCCAGCTTATATGTTGACAAAATCTCTTCCCATTGCCAAGTTCACTCACTGCATGAACTTGGTTGGTGTTGCACAATATTCTCAGTAAACCCTTCGGGGTTATTTGGCAGGGGTTAAAGCTTTTATTTTCACTATTATCAAATTCAAGTCAAGGTGGACATTTGTTAACATGGTGCCTTGAATTTATGACTATTTGAAAGTCAATGTTGAAGGCTACAACATTTACATTTGTTTGTCAACAAATCTGGTTGTAAAAGGTGGTAAACCTTCAAGATTTACAGTGGCATTTATAGGCTCAATTTGCTGTCAGCATTTATGGCCAAATTCAGTGCTTATTGTCAACAATAATGGGCACCGAAATCAGAATTTATTGGACACAATCATAGTTGAAAATGTTGATTTTTGTGGCCATTTGAGAGCCTATAAAGGGGAAGCCATAGATGCAATTTCGTGTGGGTTGAACGAGAGAAAATTGAGTGAGTGGAGAGAAGAGAAAAATTGTGAGAGAGTTCACCATTCTTTAAGTGAACTTTGAGAGAGTTTTGTGAGATTGTTTTTTAGCTCAAGCCAACATTGTGAACACCTTTTGTAAAATTTCCCTATAGTGAAATTTTGTTGCTTGCCTTTGCCCGTGGACTCAGGCTTTAAGCCGAACCACTTAAATTTGTTGTCTTCTCTTTTCTAATTACTTTATTGTCATTTGATTATTATGATCGACCTTTAGCAAGCATACTAGAATCAATGTAGTTTTACCTGGTAGTATTTCAAGGATATCGAACCCAAAGGAACGTGTCTAGTTATGGTCAATTAAAAAGAGAAAAACAAATAAAATTATCAAGTTGTTTTTGGGGTTTTGGAATTAAAAAAAATAAGCAATAAAATAAAATGCAAATACTCAATAATTGGAAAGCGTTAGGGCTTTCGAGAGAAAACCAAGGATTTAGTTGCAATAATGAATAAAATGGGTTTTAAGAAATGGGTGTGAGTGTTCTCTCCACAAATATCACCCAAAGCCTCTCTCAAGGTCACTCAAGTAATGCCTACACTCCCTAGGTGGATCCTTTCGGCCTCACCTAGTCAAATTAGGCCCATTAAGATTATTGAGGAATTTTATCGAACACCTTGTAGGCATAGGTATATTTCTATCCTAAAACTATACAAGTTTTATACTTGTGACCTAACTCAAACTTCATCTCTCAATTCATCACTTGGGTGTGTCAAAAATAACATTGAGGTCGCAAATCTCAACATCATTCAATCAATAACAAGTCATGCAATCATCACCATCAATAGATTTAACAATTAAAGTATCAAAACAATAGATATAACATTAAAAGCACAAAATCCATAATAATAGTCATCCATTAAAGCAACATAAATCCAAGGTTCACATCTCTACATCCTAACATAAAATCTAAGCTAGTATATTTACAAAGCTAGGTATAGAGCAATAAAGATAAAGCCTAAATATGATTCTAACAAATAAAAAGGGAAGAAGAAAACTTGTCTCAATGGATGATAGAAGCCTCTTCAATCCTCTTCTCTCTCTCCTCTTCAATGCCTTGAATCCTGCTTAGAAATTGAAAGAGAATTATTCTCTTCTTTAATGTGCAAGTCCAAGGTTTCCAAAATTGGGGTGGAAGAGGTGTATTTATAGTCCTCTTGGTCTCCCACAAATCTTAGCAAAAGTGTTCAAAAAATGCCCTTGAGATCTCCCTTTGGTCCCCACAAATTTGGAGTCTTCCGTCACATGTTTTTCAAGGCTCTGCAACGTGTCACAACCGTGACAAATGGGTGTCAAGGCCGTGACACCTTTCTGTCCGCGAAGGGAGCAAATATCAGCCTTTGTCACGGCCGTGACAGAGGGTGTGAGGGGGTCACGACGGTGACACTTTTCTGCCACGGCCGTGACACTTTTCTGTGCCACTTCTCCTTGATTTTCTTCATGCTTTCCATGTTTGTTCGGGGCCTTTCTTTGGGTCAATTTTTCATCATTCCCCACTCATTTTCTTCAATTTATCTCATCTTACAAATATTACAAACTTTATAAGAATTTAACCACAAAAGAATAATTTATATGATGAAAATAGATAAATTTTTGTTTGAATTAATGTGTAAATTTAACATACATCATATTACTCGATCAATCTACGATTCTATCTCGATCCCGATTTATTTCCAACAGCAAGGCTTTACAATTGCACAATAATGCGTCTAGAACGACTAACTCATTAGGAATACATTTCAAAGTACCTGCCAATAATCAAGCAATACATGTAACACAGTTGTTAAGGAATATAAGTAAAAATCAGATTTTAAGTCTGACCTATCAATTTAAATTTTTACATATATTGATTCTAATATGATATCAAAACAATTTATGGTTGAATGACTTGAATTCAATCTCACTATTATCATTTTTTAACTAGTTAATTTTTTTTCTAGTTAAAATTTAATTAATTAAATATAAAAAAGAAAGGCTTATGCAAGTTTTAATTTCAGTGAACTTTCGTTTAAGAAACAAGTTATGAAATACAGACAAAAACTAAAATCTAAGCATCATTTATCTGCTTAACTTTTAGGTGGATTAGTTCTTTATGATTCTTAATACTAAAAAATAGAATACATAATTGTCAATATGTTTGTTATATGGAAAACAAAAAAAATGCACTAATCAATTTGTGTGGTTTCACTTCAGTTGGATCTTCTTGTAGTTGCAGTATTCACTAATCAAAATTTGTTTTTCCTTTGTATTTTAAGAAACAAAAGCGCTAAATCAGAAAGTGAAGAAAAGAGTAGTACAAAGAAGAGCGTAATGAAACAGAGTGAAAAAGGACGAGAGGGTGGTGGTGAGGGGGGGGTGGGGTGTGGGAGAAAAGATTGAAAAGACAAGTCAAACGTCAAATCGGCGGTCTTGAAATCATAAGACAGTCAGTGGATGTGTTGTCAATCAATAGGATTTTGTGTGTGTATTTGCATCAATTGAGTTTGATTTATTATCACTCTCTTATTCTTTTCCTTTGAGCGTATATTGCTTTCTTCAGCTACTCTCTATTCATTTTGTTTCATCGGCCAAAGAATTAAAAAAAACCCAATTCATTTTATTTTTTATTTGCTATTAGTATGTATGCAGCAGAATTTTTTTTTCATATTACATCTAGTATCTTATGCTATTCTACGTTAATTTAAGAAAATTTAATGAATTCAGACTAATTCAAATTCAAAAGTTTGATAAACACTTTAAAAAGTGATATTTTTATCATCAATATTACTGTGTTCTCATGGTTCGAACTCGAGATTTCTAATTAAATTGGAACAACTCATGTCAATTAATAAAATCATTCAGTGGTCAGCAAAAATAGTTTTTACTTACAAACTATTGGAATTAACTTAATTCTTTAGCAGAATTTATTAGTTCAATAAATTCAGTAACTAATCGAGTGATTTGGGTATGAATGATTGAGAATGACTACATACCGATTATTTGTTTGAGGTAGATTAAATATAAGTAAATTATATAAATAAATTACATAGTAAATAAAATAACTTTTCACACATAAATTGTTATACTAAATGTAAACTACTTCAAACAACCAACCCAATTTTTTTTGAAATATAATGTTACATCAAATAAATAAATTCAATTGAAATGTTGAATAATGTGATCAAATAAACACAGACAATTTTTTTTTATAAAAAAATAACTTCTTTCTTTTTTCAATGATTTTGTATTTATATTATGGTATTTATATTATGGAATTTTGGCCTAGGCAAAAATACAAAGAGTACATCCATCTCCGGAAGAAAGCTTTGGTTGGCAAGAAAGTTTGACACGTGCGAAGGTCATGTCTGGCGTGCACATCTCCGGAAGAATTAAATAACTTGTTATTGTTGGGCAGCAGTCCCAAAATTTGAACATTAACCCTCAAGACCCGGCCGACACGGTTCCCAATGATTCAGTATTTTAGTCCCTCCCCTAGTCCCAAAAGGTCATGTCTGTCATTTTCATGCCCTCCATGTCTTTATCAATTATACGGATTGATAACAGCGGACGATCATTTAAATTTTTTAACCTGATATAAAAAGATCACTAAATTAATTTTGTTCAGGCGAGTCACTTAATAGAAATAAATTGTAATTCAAGGTCACTAACTCTTCGGAGGTGCCTTGTGGCCGACCATCGGACCACGTTGGTGTCCATGTTTTGCCATATAGGACACATGTGGCGATTTGACCATGCCACCTCATTTCATTTTTTTTATTTCTTTTTGACCTTTTATAAATTCTCCATAAACAAAATTAAAAGCAAAAAACCATCCACGGCCTCCTCTTCTGCTTCCATCTTCAGAAAAACAAAATTCTCCACAAAAATCACTTCAACCCACTGCCTCCTTCTCTGCCACCATCTCCACCGATGCACCATCATCTCTCACTCAACATTTGAACCCGCTTAACGTCATCTAACAAATTCAACAAAATTTCAACAATACAAGCAACAAATTCAACAATTTCAACAAAATTTCAAATAGTAAAAACAACAAATTCAACAACAAAAACACACTAAATTGACTAAAGCAACAAATTCAAAAGCACAATGAATTGAAATATTCAACAGTAAATTCAACAAATTGAACATCTCGTCTCTCTCTCACTAGCCAAGGCGGTGGACGAGTCAGAATGGAGGAGAAAAGAGAGGCGACGCTAGGGTTTCCCTTTGTTTGGAACAAAACCCATCATCTTCTCTTTCCTTTTTTTAAAGAGAACAAAACCCACCATCCTGTAATTTGTCGTTGTCATCATCTTGTTGGGGTTTAAGGCCAAGACCGAAACCTCCTTGACACTACAAATTGGTAGGGACAAGAGAGGAAGACGAGGGGACGATAGAAAGCAGATCTGGTGGCGACGAGAGTTGTAGTGAGTGAGCAGATCTGGTGGTTATGAGAGAGACAACAAATCTCATCACTAAAGTCAAGACCAGAACCTTCTAGAGAGAGCAGATATGGCGGGGATGAGAGGAAGACGAGGGAGTGACTAGAGAAGGGCATAAAATGCAGTGACTCTCAATCCCCCAGTTTATTTGAACTCACTGTCGTTGCCTCTTCTTGTCTCCATCTCTCTCGTTCAATCCCGCGACTTCCCTATCATCTTCGACGTCTCTTTCTCTCTCCATCTCTCTTCTCTCTTGTGCGCTACCCAGTCCCTTCACGGCTTGGATTATTTTGGGTTTGTTATTTAATCAATTTTTGAGTTTCTTAAATCGATTTCTGGTTTTGTTGTTCAATCGGTTGGGTTTCACTAAAGGGTAGTGGTGTTGTTGAATGAAGGAGGGTTTTCTTTTCTATTTTTAACTTGAGATGGAGAGTGAAATTTAGAAGTGATGTTAACAAAAAATGTTAGATCTGGAGGCACTTGAAGTTGTGGTTTTCCAGAAAAATGCGAACAAAAAAACTTTCAATTTCTTACCACAATTTTCCTTCAATCGCACACCCAGCTGAACAATTTTGGGTGATGAATTTGGGATAGCAAACGACACCATTTTTTACTAGCCCATTTTAATTTTTTTTTGAAAGTCAACTTGGGTGCCACTTTTCCGACCAAAAATCACGTTCAAATCGCTACGTGTGTCCTACGTGGCAATATGTGGACAGCAACGTGGTCTGATGGCCAGCCACGTGGTACCGCCGACGAGTTAGTGACCTTGAGTGCACAATTTATCTCCGTTGAGTGAATCGCCTAAAAAAATCAATTTAGTGACTTTTATGTACAGAGTCAGAAACTTGAGTGACCGTCAGTACTCTCAACCCCAATTCTACTCACCTTGCCCATTTTTTCTTATCTTCTTCAAATATATTCATTTCACTATCAAAAAAAGTTACAATAGAGTTTATAATGGTTTGTTTTATGCTTGAAAGTAAACATTATATAAATATTTGAATTATGGAATGATATTTGAAAATCAGTGACTATATTTTGAACTTTGATATATAAGTTATATCTTATACATTTGTTTTATTTTGAGATATACTCAGTCACATGTTTATTATGTTTTGGATTTAAATATATTATGTAAATGTTTTAGAGACATGACACTTATGCTACGGGGTACGTAGCCTTTGGTATACCAATGCATATTATGACCTAGCTATTGGGGCAGATGATAGCCATGTTGTCCTGATCAGATACATTATTAGATTATGGATTAGTGGCAAACTTCACAATTATTATACGGTGGTGGAGTGACCAGGATCTCACCACACTATATTTATGATCCCTATTCGTGATATACATTTTTGACTGCGGTATTTATGAAATACGTTTTGATTTTTAACAGTTGTGAGACAAACCTCTACTAGTGGCGATGGTGGGGCAAACCTCAGGAGTTGAGATGAAGTCATTGAGTTTAGGTGAATACAACATTTGCAGGTTGAGTATAGGTCAATCCCACACCGATAAAATATGATTTTGAAAATAATATTACTAGTATTACGATGCAATTCAAAACAAGATTTAGAATCCGAACTATAATCCAGTTGCCTTTAATTATAGTGCAGCAAAACTAACACAACATAAGATTTGGTATATAAATTAACGTTTAAGCAACCCACGAATTCTGAAGTCAGAGGTGAAGGACTATTCCACGATCTAAGAAATCTACGGAGATCAAATCTAAATAGAAAGAAGCAAGAGGGAAAAACTCTCTTTTCTCACATTGTTTTTCCCTAAATATTGAATAAATGTTTTTCTTTTACTTTGTCAATTGAAGACACCATAGTAATTTCTCTCTCTCTCAAAAGAGATAGGAATAAGAATTCTCATTTAAATTAAACTCTTTTATTTAAATAAGATAGTCAATTAGAACTTGAGCTACTAATAAAACACGGATACCTATATTTGATGAGATATTCTTATCCTTTATTCGAAATTGAACCGCTTATCTGGTTCAGGATTGGTCATGTCTAAGGCTAGTTAGTGAACCACAAAACTTATCAATGTGATTGTCAGATAATTTTATCCTCTTATAGTATATTATTCATCATGCTTCAGCTCGTTCGTACAGTGGGTTCTTCCAAATTATATTTTTCATGATTATTTGGTGACTCACTAAGATAGATACACAAAACCATATATCAGGAATATGTTAACAATCTTAAGACCTTAAAGAAGCAAATAAGTTAAGAAAAATATAAAAAAACATGTAAAAGCATGAGTTACAATACATTAAAGCATTTAACTTTGGTACTATGTTGCCACTAAGACGACTTTTGGCTTAGGGATAGAACACTCTCGAATTACTTATAATTTAGCATTGGATTATGTATAAATCCATCAAAAATTCTGATTAGTTCGTTTCGTACATCATATTTTGTGTAAATAATCATACACCTTGACAAGGTTATCCCTGCACTTTATACATGTAGAGATAAGAAAATAAAAATCATTTCACAAACACAACAACATTTGAAAAACATACCAAAAATGGAAAAACGGAATAAAATATTCAGAAATACAACAGTTTGACCGCGTGGTCACCGTTGACGACGCTTTGACCAAACCATTTAAGCCAGTGAGAAACAGTACAAATGGAGTACAACCTGAGTACAGAGTACATGTGGAGTACAACCAAAATACATAGTAATGTTATGATGGCTCTATTGACCATCAAAGACCAAATACATGTGGAGTACAATCCAAATATAGATATATAGGCTTTTTTAACTAGTTTAATCGAATACATGTGGAGTAAAACAATAGTACAAAGTATTGTTATAAAGGCTCTGTTGACCATCAAAGAATGAGTACATGTGGAGTATAACCCGAGTACATATAGTGTTAATGAATGCTCTTTTGACTAGTATAACAGAGTACATGTGGAGTACAATACGAGTACAACTAGTGTAACAACAAAAATGAAACTCTTTTTACTAGTATAATCGAGTACATGTGGAGTGCAACTAGAGTACAAATAATAAAAAAGAAAAAAAAAACAACAAAACACTAACAAAATAGAGTACAAAACCAAAACCTTTGCGTTTTATTTGTTATTAGAGTACAACACGAGTACATGTGGAGTACAAAGTCAAAAAATAAGAAAACTGCCACGTGTAAATTTTTAATGCCAAATCAGCTTCAAATCAACACAAATTCAAACCCATCTCTCTCATGCTCAAACAAAACCAAACAAAAAACAACCTTCAAATGTATCTCTCTATCCTCTCTTCTTCTTTCACTCTCACTCACTGCTCTCTGTCTCTCTCACACATCCCCAATCCAAACACGCCCTTATCGCCACTAAGAAACTCTCTTCCACCCAATCTTTCAATAATGAGATCGATTCCGCCTCAACCAGGAACTTCCCCAATCAGACCTGTAATACCTGACCTAGACTCCGACCCGAATTGACTTTCCCTCTCCCTCAGCACAACCCTAAACCCCTCGTCGTTCCTCTTTCTCCTCTTTTTTCTTCTTCGTCTTCTTCCTGCTCCGCTGCTCCCTCCACAACAACAACAACCACCACCACGACAATCACTAGGATTCAATTTCTCTTTCTTTCGCACAACTCCCCCAGTCCAAAATGCCTCCAACTCCTCTCTACCTCAAATCTGCCACCACTCTTTTTCATCGCCGATTCATGTTAAGAAGAACGCGATCTGAAATCGGTGTCTCCAAAACATGATTTTAGATCATAATCTAGAACCGTGAGGGTAAGGTAAAGCCAGCTTCGAGCACGTCTAATGATTTGAATCCGAAGACGCAGAGGGGTGGACAACGACGCTAGGGCTTTGTTTATTTTTTAATGCAAAAAACTTTTGTAATGAATGTCTCGGCAATGTTTATTTTTGATCTGGGTTGTGTTTATTTTTTGTAATAAACAGAGTGGTGAGTGAGAGAGAGAGAGCATGGACGAAGATGTGAGTGAGAGAGAGAATGGATGGAGATGAGCGAAATAAAACAAACAGGAGGGCGAGAGAGAGAACATAGGCGGAGAAGAGTGAGAGACATCGAGATGAGGGGATTGAGTGACGACGAGCCGATGGTTGTGGGAAGGGTTAGAGGCGATGACGTGGAGGGAGAGAGGGAGGGAGAAGGAGATATGTACTCTGGTTATTGCCTCTACGATGCAAATATATATATATATATATAGAGAGAGAGAGAGAGAGAACTGACCCTGGTGAGAATGAAACAAAGAGACAAACATTAGAAACAGGAATGTGGCTGCTCTATATCAGTGAATGTAATGCCTTGGGTTAGAAAAGTGAAATAAAAATGTAAAAAAGGGATTGCTTGGGTAATTTCCTCAATTTTACTTAGCTTTACTCTTATTTTTACCGTGGTTCTCCTTGGGATTTTTCAACCCTTTATATAAATTTCTAATTAAAGACATATACCACCTACGAGTGATGGAGTTCAATGGGGAAATGTGCAATTGCTTTTAGAGCATGTTTGATAACATCAAACTTAAGGAGGCCAAGTGTTTAATAACATCAAATTTACTTTTACAAGCTAAATTTAAATAAATGTTGTTAAAGTAAATAGCTGCTCTATTTTAATGTATCGCATGCAACTAATGAATTTTAAATAATTGATCGAAAGTGTAAAATTGAGTTACTCAATTAACTGGATAAATAGTAAATGCCATGTTAAAAAAAAGTAGATAAATGACAAAAAGTTATTGAATTAGTTCTAAGCATACTAATCTTGAGTAGACTTTACTGTTAAAAAAAGGAGTCGAATATATTTAAGAGAAAATACCTATTATAGAGAAAGAACCATTAATACTATAATTCTGAGTAATTCTCATTACTCTTTGTGCCTTTAAAAAAATACAATTACAAACCTAAAATTAGAAGACTATTAATCTTTTTTTTATCGCAAATAGTAGTTTTCTTGTAATTAAATAATTATACGAATCATCTCTTTTATCTTGGAGACGTGAAGACAATCTTTGAGTCAAAATGATCACATGATTAATCACACAATAACTTTTTTTTTTTTATCGATCATATGAATAAAAATTCATCAATTCCACAAAGCAATGTGATGGGAAATTAATTTACAATTGTCTCTAAGACAATGTGTTTTCTAGACAACGATAAATGTATAATTCAGAATAACAAAATTCACGATGTTTAAGCTAGACAAAAAAAAAATTGAATTTGTATATTTTTATCATTAGTAAGTTAGCAAAAAAAAATTATTAGTAGTTTACCAATTCAGTTATACCACTTATTTAACGTTTACCGAGTTATGAATTCATCTAACGTTTCTATTTATGTTTATTCTTGTTGTTTTCAGAATTTTTGAATTCAAAAGTGCCTTTGAAAAAAAATATTTTTTTATTAAATATAAACTTATTTTTGTTTAGTAAGTTTTTTTGGTCATATAATGTATGTGTTTGATTAATACGGTTATTGAAAGTGCTTTTCAATTAAACTGACTAAAAAGGACATTCAATAATTATAAAATTTTTTAGAGAACTCCCCAAAAAATTATAAAAATTTCAAGTATCACTATTATTATTATTATTGAAAAGAAATAAAAGTGTTTCAGCATTATCAAATGCTAATATATCCTGAAGCCTATGATTTAAAATGGAGGCATGTTTGGAATATCTTGACGCCTTTCTAAACATCTTTTGGCAGATTGTGGCGGCCATTTACTCGTTGATTTGGGGGTTTGTTCACATCAATATGAAGGAAGTCGCAGAATTCAAGGATTAGAGCCGTTGTTCGAGTTCTTTTCTTTCATCATTGGGTTCATTCGCTGTAAATTCTATTTGTCTCTTTCTCTATTTGCACAATTCTTTATCTACAAATTGCTAGATTCCCTTTTTAGGGTTGTGATCTAGTCACTGAAATTTCTTATACGAATTAAACAATTGATTGATTCAAATTACTTGTGAGTACAATTTGATTTTTTATAATTGACTTACTATTGCTAAACAATAAACACATAGAACTTATTAATGAGGGAGCCAAGGTTTTTTTTTTGAAATGAGCAATTCCATATTTTGTTGTTTAATAAAAATAACATTAAAAACCTAAATAATGAAATTAGGAGAAAATTATTTTCATAAAGTTGAACCAAATAAAGGAATCATATGCCCGTTCTAAGTGATGAGCAACTTGATTTACTGACCACTTTATGTATGACTTATTTTGCATTAAGAGAAGGAAACAATTATTCAAAAATAGTATTTTAAAACGAGCTCGATGAAGTAAGTGAAGTGAAAATATTATTTTCTCCATCCTAAAAATATAGATATGTTTCATTTTTTTTGTTTATGTAGTATTACCACATTGTCCCTATTAAAATACTTTGTAAATTGTAATATTAATAACCAATTTTTTTTGTCAGTTATTAGTAACCAATTAAATTAGTTAGAAATAATTAATCAAAGGTACTAAAGTAATTTTTTTAAAAATTAATTCTTCTATATAATTTTCTTAGTTTATATACAAAAAAAAACGAACCGGTCTTTTTAGGATGCATAGAATATGTTATCTAGAAATGTAATTATAAAATTGAAATTGTGGTAATTCCACTGGAATCCAATGTGCTTAACCTTTTTCAGTTTTGATTTTAGAATTGCATTTTATTTAATAAGGAGTCTTTATTGTAATATTTCACTATTCATTTTATAATCAAAATTATATAGAGAACTTAACAGTTAAATAATTGAATTTCCTCATCATGAAAAATGATTCCCCTAAAGTTTAGGACTTGTCAGATGCCAATTGAATTTACTCAGCAAATGTTCTATGAGAAAACAAAAGTATCAAATGAGATGGCTCCACTTATGAGTTTTATTTGAGGAAAAAAAAACTTATGATGATATAGTTTTCATTGATTCAGAACAAATAGGCATATTATTAAATTAAAACCAAAAACAATATACTCTATATCTTTTTTTGCTTCTGAGAGTGATAATGAAATATAATCTAGAAAATAAATTTTAATGCAAATTAAGACAATAATTAAGACCTAAAAAAATACTCCTTCTGTCTCATAATAATAGATACACTTTTCATTTTGAGTGTCTCAAAATATAATCACATTTTTTATTGTATTTATTATTAATAGAATTACAAGATTGCCTTTATTTAATCTCTTTTTCAACTAATTCATTAAATACCAACACATTTATTCAAAAGACATCAATAAAAAATTTATAAAATTAAATGAGTTTAATCATTAAAACAACTATTTCTTAATTCTCGTAAAAAATAGTTAGTGCTTATTATTATGAGACAGATAGAGTAATTCTTCATATTTTTGTTTAACATATGAATCTCTTTACTACAATTGACCAAAATATTTTCAACTTGATATTTTTTATCTAGCAGTTTTTAAAAAAAATTATATTTAGTATTTGTTATGATAGTTGTGTGAAAATATTATCATATCTTTTGACCTTAATGCGTAGAAGAATTATAAAGCATAGAAATCCTCTACATCAACAAAATATACAAAAGTGATTTTGCATTATTGTTAAGTGGCTTTGGCCCCCATTATTGTAGGAGTCAACACAATTAAACCACAAAGAATATTATAATTTTTACTTCCAAGTCTAAAACTTTCTCCAGCCTGCATGTACCTTCTTTTATTTTTTATACTTAAGGACTAATCACCATTTTCAATAATTATTTTTATATTTTATTTAATTAATAATTTAATATGTATAAATAGCAATTAAAAATATAAATTTGTGTCCATGGCAGGGGTTACATGTTACCTAAATTTATTTTATATTCCAACCCTATGATTTGTTTTATTTAAATACCTCAGCCGCCCAGAATAGCCATTCATATTGCTTCACTCTTTCTCTCTCAAAATATCTAACACCACACCTCTCCACTCCATCAAGAGAAAAAGAATCTCTCTCTCTAAAAAATACACAGTAACACTACCCATCATCATCATCCATTGCAAGAAAAACAACATCAACAACACCTTCAAGAGATCAAAAAAAGATGAACCTCAACACCATCTCCTTATCCTCTTCCTCTCTACCTTGAATCTTTCTCAAAACCAACGTCAACCCTAAAACCACCCCATATTGTTGTTTCTATCATTGTTGTTTCCAGAAAAAGCATGACTCTTGAAGAGTCTTTAAGATCTCTGTCACTAGACTACCTCAACCTCCTCATCAATGGCCAAGCTTTCTCTGATGTAACCTTCAGTGTGGAGGGTCGGTTGGTTCATGCTCACAGGTGTATTTTAGCAGC
>CAODLS012017198.1:0-13719 GCA_948243855.1 Flueggea neowawraea
CTCTACTTGCATAATTAGGACACTTGTAACAAGTATCAGGGTTGATGGTCAAAGACCACGAGCTTTAGTTAGTGTCATGCCCACTAACCGCTCCTAAAATGCAGGATACAAATATATTGCATCTTGATACTTGCAAAATAGCCAAGTGACTACATCATCTTTTACACTAAGAAGATGATGGACGAAGTGGAATTTCTCAATTCCACATCTTATAGACAATTCAATCCAAACTGTTGAGCGGTATTCTACTCTTTGAATTCAGCCATAACCGAGTTCAAATTAGGCACATGCTTTTGCTGCTAGTGTACATACTATATTATCATAATCTAAGAGTTTACGATTATTGCCGCCTAAGCCCAACGTAGCTCAACATACGTCCACATATGACTCGGCATCAATCAATTTTATAAGCAGTGGATATCACAAATAAACATGATAAACAATAAAACTCAGTTGCACACAAGCAATTCATAGCAATACACATATATTTACTGTCCAACCAAAAATTAAACTAGCATAGCCTCTTATTAAGATTTGAATCGAAAAGCACACAAGGTGTACAATTACTATTTCGGTCTTAATAATTAACTATACTATATTTAATTTCATAGATAGTAAATAATGACTGTTTGGATTCTCTTTTAAAGTCCACGTTGAGCCAATGAGGATGCTCCACATGGCTTTTTGGATCAGATGAAACAAATTCATCAGTAAACTTCTCACCCAGTATTTTTCGATCGGGTTTTCATCTATTTGATGACCTTCCCGATGGAATTTTGCTACGAAACTTGGGCAGCTTATATTTTCAAAGTCATTGATCTCAAATATTTTGTCAAAATTTCCAAATTCCAACTTTTAGATTTTGGCGATGGACTCGAACAAAAAATCGCGTTGGAGACAAAAAGTCGAATATAATAAAATTACAGCAGACATCCTAGACAGAGACCAACAATATTTTTGAATCAAATTAAAAAAAAAACTCTGCTGGCTCTGATACCAATGAAGGAATCGGGTACCTGTTCAACAAATAAACAGTATAAAAGGAGGTTCAAATTACCTACCTCGATTACGGCGGAAGCATAGCAGTAAACAACAGCTGCAGGACCAGGTTTCGATGTTGGTCTCGCGAGCAAATCACGGTCGGATAGTCAACGAGAGTACTCAGCTCGTTCGCAGTCTAGATGCCACGTAGATCGACACCATCGACAGACGATTCATGGTGCGAGGAGATGGAGGAAGGAAGATGGAGGGAAGGATGAGGGAGGGGAGAAACATTTTCTCCTTTCCTCCTTTTTTTCTTTTCTTTTCTTTTCTTCTCCTCCTCTCTTTTCTTTCTTTCCTTTCCTTCTCACTTTCTCCTCTTTCTCCACTTCCTCACTTCTATTTATAGGAGCCTTAATGGGCTTTTGGGACTAACTCAATTGGGCTTACCAATTGGTCTCGGTTCACGGTCCCGGTTCACACCTTGATCGACCAGTTCTGTTCACCCGTCATGGGCGGACCGCTTTTCCAACAAATATATTAACGAAACAAATTGGCTTTTGCCTATCCAATTTTTTCTCTGTTAATTATCATTCTTAGTTTTATTTTCATTTGCGTTGCACGTTAATATAATTAGAGTGTATTTTTTTAAGCTAAACTTAGTAGAAATAAATTGTAACAATAACAGTTTTTCTTTTTATAAAAAATGGTACTCCACATTTTCCCCCTTCTCAAACACTTTAAATTTTCTAATCTTATAATTGAATTAGCAATAATTTATTTTCTTTTGATTTATTTAAGACAACATGTTTTCTAATTGGATTAGAATGCCTAATATATAGCAAAACACTTCTTTTGCAAGTTCAATATTTTTAACCTGCATTTTGAAATAAGTAAATAATTTTAATATCAAGTGATAAATAAATAAAATAAATAAAACTAATAAAACTTCTAATTGTAGATATGACTTTAAAAAAAATAGTTATCTCAATTTTTTTGGTTGCTATTTTTTTGGTATCATATAAGAGACTATTCAATTAAATTAAGGATAGTTAAAATTTTTTCTTTTTTGATTTTTCAAGTCCATACTTTTATATATAGTATAGATTATTATCCTCCTATTTTTGTATTTGCGATTTTAGTAGACGATTTACATTAATGAATTACATTTTCATTTTCTTTAAAAAAAAACAAAGCACTAAAATGGCACTAATTAAAAAAGAGACAAATAAACAAAGGAGTAATATAGAATTAAGACAAGTATTAAATGGTAGGCGTACTGTTAAACTGACTTCGAAACAGAGGGGTACCTCTTCGGTACGGACAAGAGAATAACTTCACTGCTCATCTTCTCTCAGACAAATGCATGTGACCCACCCACCTCACAAATAATGGAAACCCATGGCTGCCTGCTTCTCTCACTAACCCATTTTTTAATTATAATTTTGTAAGATGTTTGTGCCCATATACAGTCTTGTATATTTTCACTATTAAAACAATAAAATTGAAGAAAAAGGAAAAGAATAATTATACGCCACCTCTTAGCAACAGTTACAAAAGTGGAAAATGATAAAAGTGCAATGAGTTAATTATGTGTCAGATTCTTGTGTCCTTTTATGCAAGAGTACGACAAAACCAACCTTACCAAAAGATGATGAACTGAACTTTTCCAATCTGTTTTTTCCTGACAAAACAACCACCACCCATGTTCTGCTTTTTTCTTCTGATAACCTCATCACCTTGATTTTCTCCTCTTTTTCCTCCAGTTTTTCACTCCTTTGTGAGTAGTGCTTTAGTATTTTTTTTGTTTATTGTTGGTTCTTTTTGCTTCTTGTTTTTTTATTCACATTTCCTGTTGTTTGTTCAGATCCATAAGCTATCTGGGTGTATAGGAGCAACTGGGTTCTTCATAAAGTTTGGTTCTTTCATGACATAAAGCCTCCAAGATCGAGAATTTCAGTACCCTGGATGGTTTTCTTGAAGGTAACTTGATGTTTCCGCTAAGAACTTGAATGCATTGTTCAAGTTGTTGAGATTTTTGCATTGCTGTATCAAATTTGTTTTGAAGGTGGATGATAGAGAGAGTGTATTAGTCTTTGTGATTTAAAGATTTCATCTTTCATGTATTTCTATTTGGTGTGCAATTGGGATTCTTTCTGCAAGAATAATATATAGAGTAGTACTGTATTTGAGGTTATTGGAGAAAGAGTGGTAATGAAGAAGATCCAGGGAAAAGAGGTCTTGTGTTTCATGGAGATACTTTTCTTTTGTGTTGGAATTGGAGAAGCTCAGTCCAAGGCTTTCCTTATTACTTGTGGCACAAATGCTAGTATTAATGTTGATGGTAGGAGATGGGTTGGTGATTTGAACACTAATAGTAATGTCAGTCTCAGCTATTCTGATATGACTGCCACTATATCTGCAGTGAATATCGATTCAAGCTCTGGGCTGCTATACCAAACTGCCCTTGTTTTAACTGCTGATATGAATTACACATTTGAAGGAATGCAGGGAAACTACTTTCTCAGATTGCACTTCAGTCCATTTGCTTTTGAGAAGTATAATGTGAGTGAATCTTCATTTAGTATTGTGGCTAATAGTCTAAGACTAGCGTCTGAGATCAGTGTGCTCAAGGAGATTGCGTACAGGAATTCATTCTTGCAGAGTTCTGGTGGCAATTCAAGTTCTGTTACTCTTGTAAAAGAGTACGTTATGGGACTCAGTCAGGATATGCTAGTGATTCAGTTCATTCCATCTGGAGGATCCTCCGGTTTCATTAATGCTATAGAGATTGTTCCCATAGTAGATGAACTTTTTGCAGACACAATCAGTGAAGTTGGTGGAAATGATGTGAATTACGATGTCAGCGGACGGGGAATGGAGACTATGTATAGATTGAATGTGGGAGGTCCTGAAATTAAATCTAGTCAGGATTCATTCCTCTGGAGGAGCTGGGAAGTGGATGTTAGCTACATGATCACGGTCATGCTGGTTTAGAAATCAGTAACAGCTCAAATATCACATATGCTTCCAGTAATGATTCTTCGGTGGCTCCGCTTCTTGTATAAACAGCAAGAACTATGTCCAACACTCAAGTCTTGGATAAAAGGTTTAATATGTCATGGAAATTCGATGTGGATCCTGATTTTGATTATATAATTAGGTTACATTTCTGTGAACTGCAATATGACAAGGCAAACCAGAGGATTTTTAGGACTTACATTAACAACAAGACTGCTGCTGATAGCTTTGATGTCTATTCATTGGCAAGAGGGAAGAATAGGGCATTTCATCAAGATTATTTTGACGCTGTTTCCTCCAAAATCAACACTTTGTGGGTTCAACTGGGTCCTGACACTGCAGTAGGTGCTTCAGGAACTGATGCTCTTTTAAATGGGCTAGAAATTTTTAAGCTGAGCCAGAATGGGAATCTTGCCTCTGCGGAGAGATTTGATTCAGCCAAGAAATCTGCTGGAAACTCGAAATCTCGTATTCCTTGGGTGGGGATTGGAGCTGGTGTAGCTTCTGTTTTTGTTCTTGCAATTGTATCTACCATCATATTTTGCCTGTGTAAAAAGCAGAGACAAGAAGCCAGTGATTCCAAAGACAACCCTCCAGGGTGGCGGCCTCTGTTCCTGAATGGTGCCATTTTAAGTAGCACTGGTAATGCTAAGGCAGGTGTCCAATATGTTAATGGATCTGTGGCGTCTACTAGACTTGGTAAGCGATTCACGTTGGCTGAAATTCGTGTTGCAACTAAAAACTTTGATGAGGGCTTGATGATTGGTGTTGGAGGATTTGGCAAAGTATATAAGGGAGAGATTGAAGATGGCACCCTCACTGCAATTAAGCGGGCGAATCCACAATCTGAACAAGGCTTGGCGGAATTTGAAACAGAGATTGAAATGCTTTCAAAGCTGAGGCATAGGCATTTGGTCTCCTTGATCGGGTTCTGTGAAGAACAAGGAGAGATGATCTTGGTCTATGAATACATGGCAAATGGAACTCTCAGAAGTCATCTATTTGGAAGTGACCTTCCTCCATTATCTTGGAAGCAAAGACTGGAAGTGTGCATCGGTGCTGCTAGGGGTCTCCATTACCTTCATACAGGATCAGACCGCGGAATAATTCACAGGGATGTCAAGACAACCAACATACTTCTTGACGAGAATTTCGTCGCAAAAATGTCTGACTTCGGCTTATCAAGAACAGGACCAGCATTAGAACATACTCATGTCAGTACAGCAGTGAAAGGGAGCTTCGGATATCTTGATCCTGAATATTTTCGTCGCCAGCAATTGACCGAGAAATCTGATGTTTACTCGTTTGGTGTGGTATTGTTTGAAGTTGTATGTGGTAGAGCTGTCATAAACCCAAGCTTGCCCAAAGATCAGATCAATCTTGCAGAGTGGGCATTGAGGTGGCAGCGACAGAGGTCACTCAAAACCATTATCGACCAGCATCTCAAGGGAAAATACTGCCCTGAATCGTTGAAGAAGTTTGGGGAGATAGCAGAAAAATGCCTTGCCGATGACGGGAAGGCTCGGCCTACAATGGGGGAGGTTTTGTGGCATTTGGAATATGTGTTGCAACTCCATGAAGCTTGGCTACATTACAATGCTACAGAAACTTCCTTCTCAAGTAGTAGCCATGCATTAATGGAGGATGTTGAAGAAAACAGGTTGGCATTGCAGAGAGAACAGTCTTCACATTCCGATGAAGAAACTGGTAGACCACAAAGTGAGTTGTAATGGTCAGTCTAAACAGGAAAAGTGAGGTGTAATGGCGTCAAACATTATGCAGCAATTACCTACTGGATTTTGCAATGAATCCGAATTCTATTCTTTTATTTTATTTGTAACAAGTATTAACCAATAGTGGCAATAAACAATGTTATAATCATGCCGGTGTCTCAAATTTTATTCAGATAATTTTTTTTTGTACTAATCATTGCAAATTTTGATTGCGACATCGTTCGAAAGACTCAAGCATCATGCGATACTTCGACAAAAAAAATAAAATAAAAGAAAGTTTCTTATTTGCTGAGTTTGAATCGTTTTAAGACCAAGAGGAATATGTTTTTGGTGGACAGTTTCCAGTTTGTAGTTCCTTATTGCTAAAAGGTCTTTATATTTTGAAAAGAAAAAACAAACATTAAATGTGTAGCAATATTCTTGTGTAAGAACAATGAGTCACCACGCCATCAGCATCTCCAGCAACCATTCCAGCAATAGTGAGTTGGGCAGTATGCCTTCTTTTCTTCCTCTTATTACTGCTGAAAATGTAGGGCTGTCAATTTTTGACACGACAATACGATTTTATGAGACGATACGAACGACACCACACGATTGACACGAATTCAATTTTTGTAATATTTATGTCTTGTATAATGATTTGTGATGTATAAATAATATGACACAATTACGACACGATAACCCGAATTAACACCCCTACTGAAATGTGGCAGTATGGCATGTCTAACAATGGGCTAAGTCTAAATCATTTTCTAGCATGATTAATCATTCAATCAAACTGCAATTAGGGATGCAGATAATCTTAAATCCGGCGCAATGGTGAGGAAACTTTCAAGTCCTGGTTGCCGATGCCACAGAACCATCTCCATGTCACTCCAACAAATATCAAGACATAACGGATGTTAATATTCATGTTTTTGGTTCATATCTTTTAAACTTTTTGTATCATGAACGTCATGGTGTAAATTTTACCCTGAATCAAGCTAGTTGAGTCGGGCTTATAGATTGTATCATTTATTTTTGAAATTAGCTTAATTGGGTTGATAAATGAATGGTATTTCTTTAAAAAAAGGTCTGTACTGACAATAAATAAAATAAAAAAAAGGAAGGCAAATGGAAGACAAAAAATAATTGTAAAATTGACTGATGAGCACATCATTATTGCCACTGTTTGGTTATATGGAATACGTTCAGTCCTTACATTTCAAGCTTATGGTACTAGTCACACCCACAGGTTAAACCACTTGTGATAGTCTATTGACCAAGTTTGACTGGGTACAAATATTGATAATGAATAAGTAAAAACTCACTGAAATAAGTCATACACAAATAAATTATATTACAAATAAAGCACACATTATTGATGGAAAGTGAGAAAGAGAACATAAAAAAGCAAAAATATACTACCACATTATTGTAGTCTCTTCACAAGCTCCTATAGCTGTGAAAAATGCGTACAGTTGGAAGATAACTTGTTAGATTTTGCGTATTCAAAAGATTTGCTGAAGGATTATTGCTTTAGTTATGGGAAGAAATGAATATGGCCACTGGTTGGACTTGGCTCGAAAATAGTCTGAGTTTGGTCAAGAACCACCCTCAAACTGGATTAGAGCCGGTATGAACATTGTTAAATTAATCAAATTCTATAAAATTTGATTATTTTTTAATACTTTTTTATACTTTAATTTCCTTTTCATAATGTGTATTGCTAAAAGATCTGATGCTCAATTAAGAAAAATATAGACATGATGATGGGTCAAGTTCAACTCGAAATCAACTAGAAATTGGTATAGATTCGACTTAAGTTGAATCAAAACCAGTATAAATATTAGTATCAGTTACCAAACAACGTAAATTCATATGAAATTCTAAGCACTTTTTTTTTTAATTGAGAATTTCTCCTCAGGTACATTCCACGCATTTGTTGAGATTATTGGTCATTTTTTTTTGTTGGGGATCCACTTTTTTGGCGGCTACAGAGAAAAGGGAAAATGTAAGTTTGAGCTTACTTGTGATGTTAGTTAGTTCCAATTCTTTCAGGAACTGTTTCATGATTTTTCACATATCAATATTTGGATTGTACCGTAAATTGATTCTAGTTTGAACATTTTACCAAAACCAATCTTTTCTTATGCATGCTCCTATATTTGTTCTGGCTCTTGTACTGTTTTGAAATCAGAGGGAAGCAAAATATTTCCTAGCAAATGGAGAATTTAAGATAGTAAAAGAATGTCTGAAAATTTTATCAGATTTTTTTTTAAATTCTAGCAAGTTTTTCACTTCTTTTTTCTTTAATTTTCTCTTCATAGTGTATGTTGCCTAACAAGTAATGGTAACTTGAAATATCCAGTATCAATTAAAAAAAATTAAGGATACAATACAAATATCTAATTCTTTAATTATGTCTTGAACGCATAAGTTCCAAAATATTTAATGATCGATAATATAGAATTGTGATGATAATAGTTTGGAGATTTTCTGTAAAGTGTTCATGGTAAAAATGAGAAGAAATCAGAAACTTAAAGTTACCTTATTGATCTAAAAGTTGTCCGATAGCTGAGGTTATACCGCTACCAACAACAGGGGCATGTTGTTTTGGATCTCACAACTTTGAAAAGAAGTCTTTAATTTGTCATTGCTAAAAGGATCTCTACATACCAAAAAACACAAACAATGATAACATTAAGATTACAACAACAAAAAATAAAACAAAAAAGAAACCAAAATGGGAAAGGAAAAAATAGACATGAACACCAGTCAATTTTGACTCCAAATCAAACTGAAACTAGTTCAAAGACCAAAATCCACACCAAACTGGACTGGAACAATGTAAACGTGGTTAAATTGACTAAGTCATGTCGATTTTGGTTAATTTTTTAATTAAATTTTTTAGCTTAGTTTTCCAACAATACCATAATACTCCCAAAATGCGGCTAGTAAATAGTTTCTCATCACCCAATTGACAGCATGATAAGAGTGTCATTGTTTATGTGTAACAATCATTAGGTCTGCTTCGTGACTTTTGTAGATAGATAACATGCTGATATTCCGACCAAACTGCTTGCTAAATCCATTTCTTGAAAGACTTCTTCAATTAGATTGAAAACCAATTATAGTTTCAAAGTCTCTCGCTTTCTGTTGTGTTACGATCTTTTGTAATGAATCATTTGCAACGTTTGAATCATCAATCTGGAGCACCTCAAATCTAGGAACACTCAAGCCTTTTCAAGAATTTTTAGTGAGCGAGTATATCATTGCATTGCATTTATCATCACCACCAAACTTTGTAGCCCTATGTTGAATAAAAATAAAG
Source organism: Flueggea neowawraea (assembly GCA_948243855.1). Classification (NCBI taxonomy): domain Eukaryota; kingdom Viridiplantae; phylum Streptophyta; class Magnoliopsida; order Malpighiales; family Phyllanthaceae; genus Flueggea; species Flueggea neowawraea. The sequence goes on from CAODLS012017198.1 coordinate 9,049, forward strand.
TTTAAAAAGATTCCTAGGAGTATCAGATGATCTCAGCAGTGGATTATGAGGGAAAAAAAGATCTAATTCAAATACTCCGCATGAAATTTGAATTCTATTTTATGCCAATCAAACATGCTCTTAATGACTTACTAGGACAGTAGATTTGATGTAAGTCCCTATGTTTAGGTCTTTCCTATCCGAATTTTGTAATTTATGCATGAAATAATACATTTCCTTTCTGAAAAAAGAAAAAAAACCCCTCAATATTACTAACCCATTGGTTAAAAACTCGATTAGACGAGAGGAGACTAGGTTAGACAGTGCATGCATAAAATAAAAATAATCTGCAATGTGCAAAACGTTGGTTTTCTTAAGCATGGACTAGTTGCGAAATATATGATATTTAATTTGCTAAGAATGATTACAACAAAGAAAATGCATCTCGTTTAATCATGGAAGCTTTTGCGGTTAGGACAGCTTTAAAATGGGCAATTGGGTCTGACGACTCCCGACTCATTATTTAGTGAAATTGCTGCTTGTCATCTCCTTCTATTACTCAACTTGATTTTATTATTGGTGATATTCAACAGTTGCTCAATGATAATATGCAGGTTTTTCATATTTACAGTATGCAGATTTTCATTTCATATTTACGCAGAAGCGAAGTCCGTTACTCGTGTCATGGCTGGAGAGAACAGATATGCTTCTCATTTGTGTGTTCGGAATTCCAGTTTTCCTTGTTTTGCTATTGGTGAACATGCAAAGGACATATCTTTTGTAAAGGAGTAATATAATAGCCTTCTTATTCTCAAAAAAAAAAAAAAGAAAGAAAAGAAAATGCATCTCGTCAATGTATAATTTGTCATAATGTAAGGGAGCTAACTAATCCTTTTTTTGCAAATAGTGAAAAATTATGTTTTCAAGAATAATAGAGCATAATTTTACAAAAATGTTAAAACAAAACATTTTTACAGATAGTGAAATATTCATATTTTCAAGAATAACAAATCGTAATCTAGTAAGAAAAGAAGCATAACAATTTGCTTTTTCAGACGTAAATCCAGAGAAAATCTCTTACAAACACCATTCTCAGATCCCAAGCACAAATCGTTCGAACAAGAGGAATGGCAGTAGATGTCAAACAAAGTTAGAACAATGTATAAGCAATAAGGTTTTTCCTTGGTAGCAACATACACTAGATATCAAGTCACATAGTTCCTTGAAATGCTGCAACAAATCCGTTTCACGGCTGCAAAAGCTTCATCATCAAGTGAGAAAGCGCTGAGACGACTAAGCAAACCTGCCTCTGTAACTTGGTCAAATTCTGATTTTGACCTGAACAAGAAGTAGCCTCCACATTCCCACGCAGAAAGGCTGCTGGAAGTTGACAGGGTTTGCATCTGGCAATAAATTTGAACGCAGAATCAGCAGTCAGGAAAAATAAACAAACTAAATTTTACTGGGCACAAGAACTTTGATCTAAATTCGAGGCCAAGATTAAGATTAGTATAATTACATGCTTCTCTGCATAGAAGCAGGCAAAATTTAACGTACAGGTCAAGTACGTGGAATTTTGTGTGTGAATTTACTTCAGACAAGGACAACTTGTAATAGACAAATAAATCGTATTCCAAATAAAAAAAATTTAGCTTATCCCAAACTAACATAGCAATGATAAAACAGGAAGGGGATTGACCATACTACCATCCATGTGGCTTTGAATGAGAAACCACTTTGGTGCAGTTATGACCCAAAGGAAAAAAGAGAAATTGATGGCTTGCTAGGGTATAGCTACTTTACCTGAAGAAACAGAAAGATCCTTTTGCCACAATCAGAAATCAGCAAGTTATATGGAATGTTCTTCTCCAACAAACAAGCACATATATCAGCAAGAACATCCACCATTATCTTAAGGTTGCAGCTGCTCTCAAAGACCATAGTTTTGATCGGATATTCTGCAACAGCAGACAAGCGAATTCTTCCAAGTGCATCAGAAAACAAGGAATAAACAGACATGAATTCCACGGGTAAAAGATCTGGAAAGTAGCATGCCTGTCCCATAAAAGGATGGAGAATTTAGTTGCGAACATAAAGGTATCAATTATGACAGTATAATAAGCACAACTTTAAAGAAACTGAAATTTAACATAATTCAGCCAGTTTACAGTTAAAACTCAGTTTTAACCAGAAAGTAGTAACAAATGCATTCAAATTCAAGTGTCACAGTTACTGTATAAATAAATAAATATGTAACACAATTTTATGCTCTCAATGTGTAGAATAAACTTTTGTGAGAATCACTCAAGGTTGCTGCTCGCATGCAATCAAACATTCCAAGTAGAAAAAAGCTAGTTAGTAACAGGTTCAATTATCTCAGAACAGATAATAAGGCCTTCCGACCTTGCCGGTCCAAGTCTCAATAAAGATGAAATGAACAAAAGAAGGACCAGTCATAATTATGTCAACAGCATGCAAGAGAAAAAAAAAGGAACCACTTCAAGTTAAAGTCCTTTGATACTTGGCGTACAATTTAATACCTGAAAATATAAATGGTAATTGAACGTTCCAGAACAATGATGGAACAAACGAAATGAAGAATTATTCATCTCAACAGCAATCCTTACAGCCATTTCCAAGGATCTTGCGTCAAGCACCTGGTAAATGCTGGTAAAGCCCTGTGGTACCAGGATGATGTGCCCATACTCAATGGGATTTACCTAATACATCAAATAAGAAATTGCTCACTCAATTGTTCAGACATTGAAAAGTACCTTGGAATAAAAAACCAACTAAAAAAGGGAAAAGCAGAAAATTAAAAGAGTGGATACAGAGGAGAAGCGCCTTACATTAGCAAAAACCAAGAAGGAACCTTTAGGCACAGCAGCTGAAGGGACAATCTCAGAGCATGCCTTATCACCACTTGAAATGCAAAAGAGTAACTCCTCATGATGTTTAATCCCATCATGCCCATGTGTGCCCCTTCCATGAAACTCCGGATCTTGTACACAATCTGAATTCTGTACACCATTTAGCTGAACAAGAAACTTCTTCCTACCACTAACAACCTGCATAACATAACTTAAAAGCTGATTCTCATATTCCAACTCCTATCACAACGGGGGAGACAACATTAATAAAAAAACTGCAAACCTTAATCTCTGTGGCGGTTACATCATAGCCAAAATAATCCTTCCACAGGCGGTCTTCCCACTACAATGCACGCATACACACCATGAAAACTGACAGCACAACCAATTCTCCATTCATGAAAAACAACGAGAAATTCCATTCATGAGTACCTGAGCAAGAAGAAGCAAGTCCAGCAGACTTTGCTCCTCTTCAGAATCACTATTATTTATTATCGATTTCGTTCCAAAGCGGTAAACCGGCACCTCTGCAACTCAACCACGAATACCAATTAAACAACAAAAAACAAACAATTAAAGATTTTTGAATATCATCACAAAACAACATCAACAACAACCTTCCGAACATATGGAAGGACAATTCAAGTTCTCAGCTGAACACTTCGTGATAAACTTGTCATCTTCAAGCGGCTTTACCGTAACCATATCTCTAATAATAACAAGCAATTGAAAACAAAAACAAAGCAATATACGCTATACGAAATAAGAGACTGGTGAACCAGAGAAAGGAATCAGAATCCGCCGCCGGCGATGAAGGTGAGGTCAGAAGGATGGCCGCCGGCGGAGGGTAGAGCGCCACGACCGCCGTGAAACGAAGGAGAAGCAATCAAGAATTTAGCGAAAAGTTGGGTGCCTGATCTCCTCCGTTTGATTTTGACGCAGGTTTCTGTTATTAGAGCCGTGATTGATGATGTTGCTGAGCCAGCCCTGTCACGGACCAGCCGAACCGACCTAGATCAAATCAGATTCTTCTCTCTGCCAATTTGCTTTGTTGATCTCAGCAGTTGTGTAGTGGTGGGTAGAGATAATCCGCCCTTTGGTTCTGAAATTAGCGGTTTTGAGTGGTTGCGTTATCACGACGAGGAGGAGATCCAAGTGGACGTTGGGACTTGGGAAGATTCAGGCCACCTGTTTCAACGTTTATACAAATCTGGACGACAGGCCGTTTTAACTTGAAGTTTCAACGACAAGCCGTCGATGCTCAATTTCTCTTTGACGACCGCTTCTCTCCGGCGCTAGGGCAACTTTAACGGTGTATCTCAAATGTCGTTAGGTCAGAATTAGTTTCGGTGTTAATTGTGATTGATCGGTTTTAACTGTCGTTTTAAGTGTCAGTAGTTTAGTCAACCGACATAGCGGTCACATAAAACGAAGAGTCGGTTGAGCCTTAAGGTAGGTGAAAATAACGAACTTGGGTTAAGCCCAGCGTCCATGGAACGCGACTCAGAGTTGGAGCTACAGTGAGCGAAACCCCCAACCCCGAGCTCCAACCAAGCACACAGTCCCTCTCACTTTCCTCTTCACTTCAGCCTCAAAACCCTAACACACGCACACAGCTGAAACAAGACCCTCTCGAATTCACTACGAACATAGAGCAGTAGAATCATGCCCCCGAAAGCAGCGAAATCGAAGGAAGCTCCAGCTGAGAGACCTATCCTCGGCCGGTTCTCTTCTCATCTCAAGATTGGGATCGTACTTAATCCACTAACACCTCTCTCTCTACTTTCTTGTTTCGGTTTGTGGAAATATGAAGCATTGACGT
>CAODLS012017262.1:0-10357 GCA_948243855.1 Flueggea neowawraea
TCTTGGTGGAATGAGTGTTGAAGAATGATGGATTATGTTATATTAAGGTTAGTAATGCATGGTTTAAGCTTGAGTTTTGTTTAGATTAGCTTATATGTGGTGTTTTGTATTAGGGTTCATGTATGTCCGAATTTTGAATGATGAATGGGGGGATTGATGATGAATTTTAGTTGGTTCATGATTGATTTTGGTGTAATAAACATGGAATTAAATGGATTTGTGTTTGGTTTTGGAGATTGAAGAGGATTGGAGTAGTTAGGGAATTATTTGGAAGAATGATTTGGGTTGTTAATGATTTGTTGGTTTATTGATGAAATTGATGAATGATTTTTATGAATAAAAATGTTTGGGTGATGATTTAAGTTATTCAAAACGATGGATGTCGGTTTGGATGAATTTGGGTTGTTTTTTGTGAAAATTCTGTCGCAAGGACTAGTTCAGTTATTGGTCATAATTCTGAGTATATTGAGGATCAAATCTTATATTTAGCATTTTAGGGATTGATTTGTAATTTTTGAGAGTTAGGAGATTAATTTGAGGATTTTGACTTTTTGAAAGAATGTTTAGTAATTTGAAAATATGTTAGGACTTATTTACAATTTTTCAAAATTTTAGGGATCAAATCATAATTTGTCATGTCTCGGGGACTAAATGGTAATTTTACAACAGTTGGGGGGACTTGACTGGAATTTCACGTAGATTCCGATTTTCGAGGTTTCAGAGTTTGATCTTCGACCGAAATATGATTTTCGTCTTAGGTTGACTGTCTGCATTTGTGTATCATGCATTTTGGGTATTGCCACAGTACCAGTATCACGTCTTTGATTCTGTTTGATATTGTTTCAGCTCCGTGTTCCAGTCAGCTAGCCACCAGTGGTCCATGACTGAGAAATGACATATTCAGACACATAGGTTGTATCTTCTAAATTATATTGTTTTGACATGTCTAGACATTGGCATGTAATTATTAGTGTAAGCTTTAGCCCCAATGCATTGTATCCAGATTATATATATATATATAAGGCATTGTTTTATCTCATTATTATTCATGTGCATGTTTAATTTGATAAAAAATCCATGAATAGTGATTCTGCTTAAGTTATCAAATAAGTGATTTGGATAGTAAAACCTTGAAGCATGAAAGAATATTATTCTAAATATCCTTAGTCGATTATTGTCATGGGAATAACAATAAACCAAGACTAGTATTTGCTCTGTGAGATGATCATATTTTACTGGTCATAGGATATGAGATATCAATCAGAGAACATAGAACATGTTAGAGAATAATATTTTGGATCGATCCGCTTATGAGAATACTACATAGTTGAAAGGTCATAAGTATTTCTCATGCAACGCTTATACTTGAATCCATCGACCTGAAATCATTATGGATTCTTGGGTGATTTCTCGTATACTTTGACATACGCATAACGTTATCTGTAATGAGTAGCAAGTATGGGTATGATTGGGTATGCCATGAGTCATGCTAAGAAAATGAGTGAAGTGAAGGGATTGTCACTCTCAAAGAAAGAGCATATATCACCGGCCACTTGATTAGTGCAATTGAGTAGTGTGTGGCCACACCCAAACAAAGTTATAAGTGTTATCATTTGTTTGACTTAGTCAGGATCACTTATAGATCAAGAAAATATTTTAGCATAAATAAGGGTGACTCGTTACATACCTTATGCTAATTCTGATATCGAGAGACAAATGGTTATATAAAGTTGTAATTAGGTTATATTGATTTGTAATTGACCTTCATTTCAATTTGGGTAATCATAATGTCTTGCTAGAGACCAATTATGATTTATGGATTTTAAATTAATTTTAGACCCATTGTCAACATTTAATGAACATACAGGATCGCACACAATAAAAATTTGAGTTAGGACTAAGACTGTTTTTCTTGTCGGACCATTAATTTATGTTAATGATTAAAACATAATTAAATGGGCCAAGATGAAATTTGACACACTCAGTAGGCTCAATTAAGAATTCAGCCTTATGGGGTTTTTAATTAAGAAGAGTGATTAATTAATAAGATTTAATTAATTACCTAAAAGGAAAGGGAGAAATTCTTGTTCAAGTAGGACTTGAAAATATTTTCGGCCTAAGGTTTTTGGAGGGGTTGCACATACAATTCGGCTAAGGCTTTTGTGGATGCCACCTTTTAATCCTTCCATACTCCTTTGCTGAAACCCTAATTTGAGAGAAGGAAGGTGTTAGATTCTTTCACTTATTCTCCAAGTTCAGATAGGGTTTGTGTGACACTCCAATTTTCTTTCCTCCTTTCCTTAACCGAAACTAGGAAGAGAATTTGATTCTCATACTATCTTGGCTAATCTAGGGTTCGGCCATATTCTGAAAAAGGAGCAAAGAAAAACTGTTTTTTCTTTTCTCAACCAAAACCAAAATTCTCATGGCAACAAAAAGAGTTTCTTTTAGTGCTAGCACACATTAGCCTAACCATCAATCTTGTGTGTGTGTGTGGGAGTAAAAGGGAGTTGTCATTTGGCAGTCCCTGGATTAATTCGGCTCAACATAAACAAAGGAGAAACAAATTCGGCTAGCCCTAGTTTTGGAGGAAACCATTTCGGCAAAGGCTTAAGGTACATATATTCGACCTCCTTTTATTAATTATGATTATACACAGTGTTCCTGGGTGTTTTTTGTAATGATATTATTGTTTTTCACTGCACATATTAGATGTTTATTCGCATAAGAAACCCAACAGTAATCTGGATTTAATAAAGGATAGGAAATCCTAAAATTTGAATTACGTGAAAACATTTGCTGTGAAATCCTGTTGGATATTTTCTGATGTTTTGAAATATTTTTGTATTTCAAAACAAACGTTTTTTGGATGATCTAAATATTTTGATCAATAACAAGAAAATATTTTCTGCAAATGATATTTCTTTTTGAAATTGTACTTCCTAGAAAAAAAGATTCGTTTTGGCTTCTGAATTTGGATTTGTTTTTGAAAAGAAATTATATATTCATTTATATAAATACTTTGGAAATATTTATATTCTTTGAAATCTATCCTTTGGTTTCTGCAAATCAGTTTTTGCATGATCTATCGATGGTGCTTCCACTGTTACCTGTTTAAATTATGCATTTAGATTTTTGGCATAAAATTTAATTAACTATTCTGACTCGGGACACCTATGTTACTAGATTTAGCGTAACCTTTGGTATACCATAGTGAAGACTCAGTTACCAGGGTAGGTGGTAACACTCAGTCATCAGGGTAGGTGGTGACCCATGTGTATAGCTAACACACGTGTAAGATTGTCTCGTGGCAGAGTCCACGTATGAGATGTTATCAGTGGTGGAGTCCACGTATGATCTAGTGGCGGAGTGCACATATGATTTGACTTTGGTCCGGTGTCAGATACGTTTGGTGAGCCTGTGTTGTTGCTCATTTTTCCGTAATATATTTTTCAGAAGTTTGAGAAAGTATATCTTGCTGGAGCACGTGGACTGCAACGCTCGCAAATGTACTTTTCATTTGATACAACTTAGTGACCCTTAGGGTGTACATAGTACTATTTTGTGCCCCTAAGTCTGTCGGTTGTTAGCCCTTTTGAGTCGACTACCATTTGGACTCCTAAGGTTGCTATTTTATTTTGAACTGATCTAGTCAACACAGTTTTAGTATAATACAGGAATATAATCAGTGAGTGTCAGCTCTGTTCAGTTGGAAACTGGTTTTACATGACACATTTTGCTAAAACGAAAATTTCTGCATAAAACGTAAATTTTTGCATAATATGGAATTTTTCTGCATAATCGAAAAATATTTTTTTGATATTTGTACTTGTCTGTTGTTTTCTTTGGTTGCAAACGATTTCGAAAATGAATTTCGAAAGTATTATTCTATACTTAGCGTGTATACGTATATATATACACTTATATTGCTTGCGGTATTTTGAACTGTTTTCAAAACGGTCTTTGTGAGGCACGCATGAGTCATTATGGAGTGTCTTTTCCTCACTAGGGTCATTACCCCTTTTTCTTTGTTTGTTGTCTATTTGTCCATTATCTATTTCTCAGGTTCACATTTTGGCATTCGACAGTCGTTTGGTATCTTGCACCTAGTGAGGCATTCCACTTGACAGTAAGTGCCCTCTCGTTTCGGGCTCAGTTATGTATTTGTTAGTTGCTTCACACCGGTATTACTGTGAGATTATATTCTGTAAACTTATTTGATACTAAGTATGATTTATTATTTGTCTAATGTTTTAATATTATGAAAACTTATGTTTTAACGAATTTGGATATTTATTGATTAACTTTTGAAAATGGTTTTAATTAGTTTTAATTTTGATCTCCGAGGCTTGTGCAAGATAGGTTGGGCTCTCATAGACGGTTCGCCTCATACGTTGGTCATGGCCCATTCCCGAGTCGTGACAAAGGTGGTATCAGAGCGTTAGATTTCATATTGTCTGGGTCGATTACGGAGCTTAGGTATTCTTGGCCTAGTCAGTCTGATTTGCCTTTTGTATATCCTTATGAGAGTTCCTCTAGTATTGTGGCAATCATCTGCATTTTGATGTCTGCATATGTGTTTGTTGTCTGATATAGTTTGCAGAGGTGGATCAACATTGTTATTCACCGATATTCTTTTATGTGTCTGCATCCTTGAACTCTTATATATTCCATTTGATTCGGGTGTCATATTTTGTCTCTTACATTAGCCTTCATTAGTGTATTTTCTCAGAGTAGATGATTTGATCAGCGATAGTAGAGGCATAGATTCTCTAATCTGGCACGAGGATGAGATACCATCAGTTGAGCATTGATTTGTTAGTGTTTACATTGATGACATTTGGGTACTTTGGAAAGTTCGAGAAATAAGAGATAATCCTTTGATATGTTAGTAAATGAGAATAATCTATGAGATTGGTTGAGGTTTTCTATTTGGAATATAAAAATTATTTTAGTATGTTTAAGGAATTAGAGGATTAGTCCGGTAATGATTGAGGATAGATTTATGAGTTAGATTTGCATAGTCTATTGAAATTAAATTTGTTAAGATCTGGAATTTAGATTCCATGATATGTGTTATTTAGTGTTGATTGAAGTAAGACAATGTTTGGAGTACTAGGAGTTCTAGAGCGCTTAGAGTATAAGTAATGGACTTTTGTATAAGTGAAAAAATGAGATTCAAAAGGATTCCATGGATCTATTGATTTTGAGGGCATTTAATATATGGTGAAATAAGATTTATATTTAGTATATATATTTGATTGAGGTTAATACTGGTTATGTTAGTAAAATATCTTAATGATAGGAATGGTACATAATCAATAATTCGGTGACAAATTTATTAGTGGTTTCAGGTGATTACCGTTATAATTATCAGTTGGTAAGATCGATGATGACAAAGGTAGTGATTGATAAATTGTTTGAGGTCGAACGTTTGAGATAAGAGATATGTGATAAATCACATGCATATGATGATAATGGAGGAGTTATGAATAATGCTTGAGGAATTTTGATGAATTCGATTTATGGTTTGACTTATGTGGATAAATGATTGATCTAGAGATATGATCTAAACTCGATTATGAATATATGAATCAAATTACGAGTTTAATTTGATTTGGATATTGATTATTAATATCTCAAGAAATTTGTGATGTCTCTACTAGTAATATTTGTCTCTATTATATTCTCTGGTGTTCTGTGAATTCATACAGGTTCGAATAGAGATTGTGGTTCAAATTTAGGCGAGTTTGCAGAAAGGTCTGGCTTTAAGGACTTGATATTATGTATTATAGAACATGTAAGAGAAGGATAATTTCTCCGTGATTCTTCTGTGAGATTTTGAGATATGTGGGGTTTAAACACTCAGGTTTGAAATTATTAAAATTCATGCTTGTACCTTTGAGAGTATATGGAATGATTGGCATGTATGATTTGAATTAATTTGATTTGATTATGGGATTGAATATTAAAGGATTAATTTTATGGGAGTGCATATGCTACCTCTGCTAGTAACATTTGAATATGTTTCGTCTTATATGTGCTTTTTGTTTGTTGTCTGAGTTGGATTCGCAATTGCGTTTCTAAACCATATGTCTTTGTCAGAACATTCCTTTTTGCAATCAAATTTGTGATTTGGTTTTGCTTTTCTTTCGTTCCGTGTGCTTGACAAGTGTTTGAGTTCGTACCTTCCAACATTTTATTCTTTGAGCTTTGAGAATATGTTCCCTTGCTTCTTTATGTCTTTATACATTCTGGTATCTCATGTTCTATTATTTGAGGATTTTGTCTCAGATCTGTTCCATGTCATATCTTTGTTGTTAGTAAAGGTTAGATTTAATTTATCATATGATAGAAAGTCTGTGAACCATCATTTTGTGAGATGCGGCGTCGATGTCTGAACTTACTCATTTATGTTTATGCATAATTCTTCACTCTATATCTCTACATCTGTATTTATCTACATCATTTGTCTCTGCATTTGCATTTTTCTAGTATCTTTTGTCTCTGATTCTACATAGTGTGTATGTCTACATATTTGGGAGTGTATGATTTGTAGTGTTAGTAGAATCCTAGTCTGCTCCTCTGTGGGCAGTATGTTCAGGTTCTGGATTATGCTCTAATTTGGAGACTTAGATCCGATTCTGATTTTTGGATATTTGAGTTTGATTAAATTGAAGGATTTGAGTATATTAGCATTCGGCGTATATCTGGAGACACGTAGATCTGATTCTTCTGGAAATTTGGAACGGATTTCTTTTGAGGGAGAAGTATATAACACCTCATTTAAATTCGATTTGGGTTTTCAATTATTGATTATTAAAGTTGTATATTTAGATTAGTGGAGACTTGATTTGGATATTAGATGATGAATATTTTAGAATGAATTAAACTTATTGGTCTTGATGGTATTTGAAAAAGAAAAAAAAATTGAGTTTTGGTTTGGTTATCTACTGGTTCGGTTCATTGGTTTGGTTCACTGGTTTGATCGGTTCAGTTGAGTCATAATGAGTTGGCTTGGTTTATTTTTGTGAAATGGTTTGGATTTTGTGGGTGGCTCAAAATTTGATTAGTCGGTTTGGTTGAAATCTTTTATGGACTGGTTTTGTTGAGTTGTTGTGTGGGCGGGTTCGGTTTTGGCTGGTTCAATTTTTACTGGTTCAGTTTTGACTGGTCTTGTTGGTTCGGTTTTGGGTTGTCTCCTTTTAAAATTTGGAACCCGATTGTTTCCACCCCTTTTTTCACTCCAACACATTTTTTTCTTCATCACTCTCTCACAAATCCGTCTCTCTCCCCCTCTTTGCTCTCTCTTTATTTCTTGCATCAAATCCAGGTAATAATCTCTCATTTCTTCTCTTTTCTTTCTTCCTTTTTATGAAAGCATATGGGTTTTTTTGTTGGGTTTGAATGGATGACGATTTTGATGTGTTGGGCGGATTTGTGTTGTTCTTGGTGGAATGGGTGTTGAATAATGATGGATTATGTTATATTAAGATTAGTAATGCATGGTTTAAAATTTGAGTTTTGTTTTCCTTAGATTAGTTTATATGTGGTGTTTTGTATTAGGGTGCATGTATGTCCAAATTTTGAATGATGAATGGGGGGATTGATGATGAATTTTAGTTGGTTCATGATTGATTTTGGTGTAATAAACATGGAACTAAATGGATTAGTGTTTGGTTTTGGAGATTGAAGATGATTGGTGTAGTTAGGGAATTATTTGGAAGAATGAATTTGGGTTGTTGATGATTTGTTGGTTTATTGATGAAATTGATGAATGATGTTTATCAATAAAAATGTTTGAGTGATGATTTAAGTGATTCGAAATGATGGATGTCGGTTTGGATGAATTTGGGTTGTTTTTGGTGAAAATTTTGTCGCAAGGACTAGTTAAGTTATTGGTCATAATCCTGAGTATATTGAGGACCAAATCTGATATTTAACATTTTAGTGATTGATTTGTAATTTTTGAGAGTTAAGAGATTAATTTGAGGATTCTGATTTCTTGAAGGAATGTTTAGTAATTTGAAAATATGTTGGGACTGATTTATAATTTTTCAAAATTTTAAGGACCAAATCGTAATTTGTCATGCCTCGGGGACTAAATGGTAATTTTACAACAGTTGGTGGACTTGAATAGAAATTCACGTAGATTTCAATTTTTGAGGTTTTAGAGTAAGATCTTCGACCGAAATAAGATTTTTGTCTTAGGTCGAGTGTTTGCATTTGTATATCATGCATTTTGGGTACCGTCACAATACCAGTATCACATCTTTGATTCTGTTTGATATTGTTTCAGCTCCGTGTTCCGGTCATCTTGGTCAGCTAGCCACAGGTGGTCCATGACTTGGTTGCTCAGCTTGGATTTCCAGGTGAGTGAAATGACATCTTCAGACACATAGGCTGTGTCACGACCCGTAGCGAGCCCGTGACCGGCGTACGAGGCGAACCTTCTATGGGAGCCCGACCCATCTCGTACAAGTCTCATGGTTCATATCTTACTACCCAAATTCATTTGATTGAAATATTTATTTAATCAAAATATTTATTATTTAAAACATATAATAAAATAAACATATGTCATATATAAAATATTCAAAACATATATATGAATATCGTAATAAATCAAAATACATCACAGTATAAAGAAAACTCAATAACCCGACAATATCCCGGTGTAGAGCTCTAATATCATAAACATAAGAGCCCGATCAAAAGGACGTCACTAACCAAAAGACACATCACTGGTATCCAAAATGCAAAAAAGTTGTCGTAGTCAAAAGTAGTCAACTTGCGAAACAAAACCAACAGTAGACATAGAAAGAAAAGGGGATCAGGGCCTAGTGAGGGAAAACACTCCAGACCGCCTCATACGTGCCTCACAAAGACTGTTTTGAAAACAATTTAAAATACCACATGCAGGTATAGACGTATACATATACATATACATGCTATAAGTAATAGCTTTTCGAAAAGTCATTTCAAAATCATTCGCAAGAAAAACATCTAGCAAGCATGAAAACATACTTAATAATCATTTGATTCTTAAAACATGGTTTCATAGTGAAAACATATAGCTTTGATAAGGGACCATGATCATGGGTGTGCTCGTGGCACTATATAACATGCGTGTGCTCATGGCACCATATAACATGGGTGATGTGGACTCGGCCATCATCATAACAATTCACGTGTTGGATTATAACACGTGGCTACTGGCATCCCTGGTAGATGGGATTTCATAGTACATATATATATAATTGGTATACCAAAGGCTACTTCGACCCTGTAGCATAGGTGTCCTGTATCATGAAAAACAAAATCAGAATCTTTCATAGCATAAATCATAGACATGCATTTCATCATTTGAAATCATAAGAAAGATATATAATTCATATATATATCCATTTCATAAAACATAGGGTTGATTATAAAAATCACATAATCATTTTATTCATTTAACCAATCCTTAGATTAGTCCATTTTCATAATCATGTTCAACACATCATAAAACATAATGGGAGTTTTAAGATACATCCTATATATCTGAAGCTGCTATCCACTTACATGGATATCCAAGCTGGATCACCAGTCAAGCCCCACTGGTCGGTGGCTGGCCTCGCTGGCACGGAAAAGAAGCTAAACAAGGACATACATAACATGAATCAGAATGTGGTTTCGTGGTCATACTATATACATGATATGCAAATGCAATGCAAACCCTCATAATCACTGAAAATATATATTGAACGTGATTCAATCACTATCGATCATAAATCCATAATCTTCGTAAAATTACAGTTTGATCCCCGAGACTTGACAAATCTCCATATATTGCTCAAAATATCCTTAAACTACCAATAGGTTCTCCATAAGCTAGAATTCTCAAATTCATCTCTGAACCCTCATAAATTACTCTTTAATCCTTAACTTGTAAAATTACAAGTTAGTCTCCATAAATTCTATAATTTACAAATCTATACCTTAACTTTTCTAAAATTACATTTCTAGAGCTCAAGTTTATGAAATTACAAATCTGACTTATATTTCCAGAAATTTCAAAAATGCTAAACCTAAAGTTTTATTCTCAAAAATACCGAACTTTCGATTCGATACTTACATGATGTTTCCAATCACCCACATTGCTCCTAAACATGTTCATAAACATTAATCAATCATCAATTACATCAAACAAACTCCAAATTGCTCCAGAAATCATCAAAATCGAACCTAACCCTAGCAAACACAATAACTCATCAAATCTGTAGATTCAAGGCTTGAAACATGTTCTTTTAACCTCAATGAACTCTAATCTAACAACCCTTAGTATCCATTAACTCAGAATCATCCAAAAATC
>CAODLS012017314.1:0-10460 GCA_948243855.1 Flueggea neowawraea
TATTGCAATAAGTAATTTTTTTAATAAATGATGTCATGCAGCCCCTTGTATGGAAAAAGACGACCTGTACTGCAGCGTGGTGCAAAACTATTGTGTGTTAGTGATTTGCTTTTACTAGGCAGAGCAACCATTGAGGAGGCATGCAGTCTTCTACATTGGCTAGACTCTGAGGCAAGGTTTGGCAAGATGGGTATCTGCGGACTTAGCATGGGTAAGAACATTTTGTTTGTACAGTGCCTAACTGCTTATACTTGATGTATTTGCCTTTTCTGCATCCACTATTGTGTGCCATAATTAAGTGAAAATAGTTGCTTAAATCTGGCGTATGCTAAGAACAATGAAGTGATGGCCAAATCTTCAAGGCTTTCACTTCTTAAGTTTTGGTTTGTCTTTTTTTCAAATTTTGATGCTATTACTGAATCTAGGGGGAGTTCATGCTGCAATGGTTGGATCACTGCACCCGACACCTATTGCAACCCTTCCTTTTCTCTCTCCACATTCTGCTGTTGTGGCATTCTGTGAGGGAATACCAAAATATGGCACCGCATGGGAAGCACTGAGAGAGGATCTTGCAGTGAAACAAACTGCAATGACTCTCGAGGTGGTGAGAGAAAGGATGAGAAATGTACTGTCTCTCACAGATGTCACACGCTTTCCGATTCCCAAAAATCCCAATGGTGTAATATTTGTTGCTGCAACTGTAAGTAAACATATCTCAATATTCATCTGTGACATCATGTACAAAATTGTGAGGAGCTTGTGGTTATTTTTTATTCCCAAAAACTTATAAAATATCAATTATTGTTGTCTGGGTTTGTTTTTCCCTTTCCTTTTTCATAATAAGGTATGCTATATGTTATATAGATTATTCAAGTTAGAGTGCAAGAAATGAAGTCAGGCCGTTGCATTAATTAATGTCACCATGTTTATTTATAGCTTTGGTTGCATTTCATTACTTTTAATGATTAGCTGATTACTTTGTCATCATACAGAATTTAAGCCTACTTTACATGATGCCCAATATCCTTTATCTCTCTTTGTATCTTCCAAAATCAAATTCATCAATGAATACTTCAAATAACTTATTGCAGTATCCGATATTTTCTTATTTAACAATCAACTACTGGCATATGGACTGTGATGTGTTTATTTGGAGCAATCCAGTCCTATTGTATGGTTTTGTTGTCCACTGCCGATCTATTAAATTGTGGACACTCGGACAAGCAAGATCAGTATCGTGTTTACATATAAGTGCCTGAGAGGCGCTTTATGAATGATTCGCACATTTGTCTAATTAGCACTAGAACTTCTGTTTGACTCATAACTGTCTTCACTTTATTGCGAACTTATTTATTTGCTTTGCATCTTTTAGGATGATGGCTATATTCCCAGGCATTCTGTGCTGGAGCTTCAAAAAACTTGCCGGGTTCTGAGGTGCGATGGGTTACTGGGGGACATGTCTCCTCGTTCATCCTCCACAATGATGAGTTTCGGAGGGCAATCCTTGACGGCATCAACAGATTGGAGTGGAAGGAGCCCCATTGCAGTAAGGATTTACAAATTATGAAAACCAGAATTCACTCATAATTCTGTACAAACTTGTGACGTGTACAATATCTGATTACAACACGCTTTCATTCATTTCAGAAAGGCAATTTCTGGTGAATTACCGTAAAAACCTTTTAATTGTCAATGAAAGTTCACTGATTTTACAATACCGTGTATGATTTTATTGAACTGAGTGAGAACAACACTGAAACATATTAGTTGTTATGTTATTTTAACAGCATCATTTTGAACATGTAACCAAACAAAACGTTGAAAGCAAACCTGCAGTGTACATATATGCAGATGACGCAGAGCATTACAACAAAATCGATGCATCTTTTAAGTTGTGGAAGGGGAGAAACCACCCTGCATCAACATAATTTTTTATGAAGAAGAACCAGTCATTGCAATTCCTATCTACATGGCGTGATCCAAGAGAAGACAGGTCTCTGGTTATATGACGATGAGTTCTTTTTTTATGTATATAAAGTGGGCAATTATTTTTTGAATATGTTTTTAGATTTAACTTCTGTCTTTTTGGTGTAATGGAATTCGAGTCCATGACCTGAAATTCTACGATTCACACACTAAACCATTTGAATTAGTCTCAAGTAGCTTTCAAATCCTATCTTTATAAATAACGTTATCATCTAGGTCAATTAATAATCATCGAGTTGGTATTTATTTATATAGTGCATATGTGAATACATGTTCCAAATGTTAATAAGTATTTTTTTTTCTTTCAGGAGATACTTAATGGTGGTCAAAATAAGAGAGTTTCGATCTTGAGGATGTGTGCTCCATATTACATAGATTTGAAGAGGAAATGACCGAATCAATTTTGGCTTATTTTATTTTGCCATTTTGTTCAATTTAAGTTACTGTGTCAACTTGTTGCATGATTTTTTTAGTCATTCATGCAATAGGTTGGCAGAATGAGAATGGAGACATGCTCACAAAATGCTTCAATTAAATTGAATGGAATTCAGAGATTTCTTGCCTTTTCAAATAAATCAAATCCACTAATTTAAACCTTGACCTCTAAGTATGCCTTTCATCCATAAACAATAATATCTTTTTCTTTTTGTTACAAAGAAGTATTTCGATCAACATATACGTGAGAATTAATATTACCAATCAAACTAGCTTCTTAAAAAGTAATGTATATATGCTACAAAAGCTAATTAAAAAATAATATTAAGTTTTTTACTAATGGATCGACAATCGAGTGATTAAAATATATAGTAACTATAAAAGGATTTACTTAGTAAAGGAAAAAGAATTAAAAATAAAAAAAAAATACAAAGATTGAATTGAAAATATTAAAACTTGACTTGGAGAAGGGAAAAATTTTAAATATATTAATGCGCAAGATGGCGGATTTAGAGAAGTAAGTTACTTTATTGGAAGTGAAAAAATGAGTTTTTTTTATTTTTTATTATATAATTCATCATTGAATGAGTTGTTTTTCTTCTAATTTTAGTTAATTAGTGTTTGTTAATTGTTAGTTTTTTTTAATTTTAGTTAATTAGTGTTCATTTTAGTCAATGTTAGTTTGCCGCATGAGCAGGGATTTCTGGATCCGTCATTGAATAATGGACACTTTGTTTCAATATGGTTTCGTTTTAGATATATTTAAAAATATATTTTTTATCAAACTCTATTTAGCTTGTAATTTTAAAATATCCTAGTATTGTTATTATATAATTTTGTTCAACTTACTAATATATTTTTATTATCATTTAATCTACCATTGTCAATTTGTGAACGTATAAAAAGAAAACTAATTGAGTTGCCAATGTTTTACCAAACTTGACAACGGAAATGATGATTTTTTTTTAAAAAAAAAAAGAAGGAAGAAAAAGAATCAAGATTACAATGGGTACATTCTTTAATTTCCAATTGGTTGCATGCTGCTGGTAACTTATTTGTCACTTTCTATTAAAGACGACCATCGCTTGTAATACAAATAGTTGGAACTCATTCCTGATTTGAATTTCGTTCTTTGGTATGACTAATGTATCCGAACTTTGCACGAAAAATCTCATTCTTTCTTACACAAATACTATTTTTCTCTTTTTTTGGTGCACACACTAATTCGGCTTCTTGTCTTAATGATAGAATAAATTCGGTCCTCTCTCTATTTATAGAATAAAAGAAACTCTAATATGTACATAAGGACAGCCGAAATTCTCCTTGTCCCACAAGGATGAGATCTCCTAATTCGATTAGGAGTGTGCAAACCGAAACCATAAGAAAACTCTAGCCGAATTGTATTATTTGTTCCACAAGAAAATAATTCTTAATTAAAACTTAAACACAGCTGAATTCTTAATTAAAATAGGATTAGAAATCCTAGTCACAAAAAGAGTGGAAATCCTTTCTAGATTAGGTGTCCTTAATCAAGTGGATTAATCACGGTAAATTTATGTTTTTTTACAGTTTACAGAACTATCACTAAATTTATATTTGTTTCAAGAAAATCATCGAAAATTGATTTTTATTCATATGCGATCATTATGGCCGAATTTTAGAATTAATTGGGCTAAAAAACTAATTAGGCATGTCCCGTCACTTAAAATAGCCACGTGGACGCCATGTGAAAATAGACCCATTTTGGTAGAACCCCAAAACTGACCCTACAAACCTTGCCTAAGCTTCAATAAAAAACAAAAACATGTTATAAAATATAATGAATGCGTGCGCGCGCGCGCACACATATATATATATATATATATATATTAATTATATATTTAAACATTAACAGAATCTAACAAGTTATAAACAAGTCCTACATAATCTTTAAATAAATTATAAACAAATATATAATGAACAAATTATAAATAAGTTTTAAACAAGCTTGAATCTTTTGTTTGAGACGATAAATTTTTAATTTACAATATTGGAGGCGCACGCTGAAATTTTTAAAATTTTTGCTTAAATATTAAAAATAAAAATGTCAATTTGTAATTTATAAATTAGGATCACGTAAATATATATTTAGACGTTTGTTCTTTTTTTCTCCTATTAACAATTGACCCTTTGGTAGTAGTCATATAAATCTGTAGAGCCCATTTTGTTTTTTTTTTCTTACTAACAATGGACGCTTTTTGAAATAGTAATATAAAAAATATGTGGAACTCACATAATATATATACTATTAAGAGACCCCACTCTTTTGGAGGCCTTGGGCTGAGCCTGGATCTTTGCAGGATTTCCTACCGTTTGCAAGGAAGAAAAATTCTCTTTTTTCCTCCTTCAAGGCCCATGGCAATGTGAGTGCGTTAGGCAGAGAGTTGTGTTCTTTTTTTGTTCTATAACTTATGGGTTAAGGGTTTCTTAGGTTGGTATTTATACTGACTGAGTTTGGACTTTCTTGAACTAATGAGGAACCCAACTCTTAACCCAACCAGAAATGGATTAGTCAAAACACATTTGATAACCAACGTAATTTGATACTTAATCAATTGGGTCATTTTTCAGACTCACAACACCCATATTAACATTTTACAGATTCATTCGACTTACTTTTAATATTTTGACAAAAAATAGAAAACTACGCGTGTTATGCTTCTAAATTTTAAAAATTACATTCTATTTTAGTAAATTACATTTTGACTATTTCATTTAAAACTTGTACGAAACTTGTTTATAATTTGTTTAAAATCTGTTCATTTTTTGGATTTGTTTAAAATTTATTTATATGTTGTTTATATATTGTTTCTTGTTTAGAACTTTGTTATATAGATTTTATATATTGTTTCTTGTTTAAAACTTGTTTTTATGTTGTTTCTTGTTTAAAACTTGTTTAGAATATGATTATAATCTGTTCATTTTTTGGACTTATTTAAAACGTGTTTGTATTTGTTTATATGTTGTTTCTTTTTTAAAACTTGAATATTGTTTATATAAAGTTGATATCTTGTTTATATGTTATTTATATATTAAAAACAACATTTTAACAAGTTATCAGTAACATATAAACAATATTAAACAACAAATCAACAACACATAAATTACATATTTATTTATAGATTATTTTTAACATGTAAACAACATATAAATAACAAAACAACAACGTATATCTTATTTATATGAAGTTTATATGTTGAAAACAACATTTAAACAAGATATTAAAACAAATCAACAACATATAAAAATTGAGATTGTTATTATTTCGAACATATAAAACACATATGAACGACGCATATCTTATTGTTTCGAACATATAAAACACATATAAACAATATACGAAAAAAGATATCAGCAAAATATAACGACATTCAAACAATATATAAACAAAAAACAATATAGTATGTCTATACGGAATAAAAATGTATGCTCGTGAATCTAAAAAGTGACGCGCGTACAGACAAAATATTGGAAAGTTTTTTTTCTTGAGGATCGATTTCTACTCAGTTGCTCGTTTCATTTTTTTTCGACCAAATCCTTTATATATGACAAGAAGTTTGCATAATACTCCAAACATTGAAGTTCTGGTGGGAGCAAAAAATAAAATGACTTATGAAAAAACTTATGACCAATAGCCTGTTAATATTGAAGTTATTCTCAACTTATGACATGGAGAAATATATCTTAATTAATCAGTAAATAGCACTGAACACGGCCTTTATCTGATTTAAAGTCAAGTTGTAGCATTTTTTTTATTAAAAAATGCAAAAAAAAAAGAAAAAGTAGTCCTATCTAATAATGTTTGTTTGATAATAAAACAGACAAACCACATGTTTATTTGAGGTACGTTTCATATTATAAAAATATTTTATATTTTTTTCTATTTTATATTATAATTTTAAATCAAATTTAATCAAATTTATCTTAAACAAATACTCTAAATATAGAAATTTTCTTCTTCAAACTAAATAGTCTTATTGAACTCGAATTAGAATTATGGAAGAGTTTTATCCAACGTCGTTGTAATGACTATTATGCTTTCCTCTTCTTACCACTAAATCCATAACCTAATTTCCACAACAAATGACTTCTCCAAATTCAACAGATCTCTTTACAAATTGAAATCGCAAACAAATCATAAACAAATTGTAACCACAAATAAAATCAAACATAACAGTAATCAAAATCAACAGAAATCTACAATCATCAAATTGATATCCACCGTCGGCCTCGTCGAACCGACCTACCTCCTGAACCATTTTCTCTGTCGAAATCAATCTTCAAGACAACAAATCATTCGGGCAACAAAAAAAGACAAAGACAAAGAGAGATCAATTAATTCATTTGTGTCATAAAAAATGGAGGGCAATCAAAGGAAGTTCATGAAGAAAATTTTGAAAAAGAAGAAGAAAACGAAAAAAGCCATTGCTTCATTTCCATTTCAATCCCACCTAACAATAGCAGAACAACAAAATTTCACTTCTGTCTCCTCCTCAACACGGTTTTGATTCACTATTGTGACACAAATGGTTTCTACCCAAGATGGTTTCTACCATCACTCGCCGCCTCCTTGACCCTGACTCGGCAGTACGAAACGGCTGCGTTGAGACCATGTTCGCCATGTCGTCACATATCACAAGGGCTCCAATGCGCAGATCGGAGGTGGAGTAGTTAAGGAAGTTGTTGCTGAGGTTGGGGAAGTTGGTGAAAGGTGAGGGCTTTAAGGGAAAAGCCACAATTTTGAGTGTGATAGGGAGTATGGTCTGTGTTGGTGGCGCGATGAGTGTTGTGTTGGACTGATTGGTGCCTTTGTTAGTGGAACTATTGAGTAGTGAAGATTGGGTAGTGAGCAAGGCTGCGAAGGAGGCGCTGGGAAGACGAGAGAGAGAGAGAGAACAGAGAGGCAAGAGGGCTTTGCAGTGGCAATGTGGTTTCATAAAGAGAAAGACGTGAAAGAGAGGCGATGTGTGAGTGGTTTTAGTGAGAAAGAGAGAAACGATGAGTGAGAGAGACGGAGAGAAAAGAAGACACAGAGAGAGATGAGAGAGAAAGGAAGAGAAATGACGAGAAGACAATATATTGGTAATTTGACATTTTCTGTTAGGAAAAATTAACATCGTTAACTCTTGTTGTTAATTTTTAGGGACGCAATAGGAGAGTTTTAAAAAATTAAGGACTACGGGAAACAATCGTAATTGCGCCTAAATATTCAAACACATCATGACTTGTTAACTTTTTTTCATGACAACTCTAAATTCAATTCATTCATATCATAAATAGATACAAATAATTATGTAAAAGTTCATCAAGACTCATACTATAGCTAGGCAATTTCATGGACGTCATACCATTGTCAATGCCCCCAAAATGCACGTGCTAAATAATGTGATATAAAATGGCCATAAGATAATATTTTCTTTTTTAAAAAAATATTATTAGACAGAGACAAGTATCAAATATATTATAGATAGATAACAACTAATACGAACAAAAACATGTGCTCCATAGCTCCATCAATTTTTGTCGTTTATTTTATGAGAGTTACGAAATTATGAAGATTCTTTCCCTTTATGATCCTATTGATAAACTTTAATTTAAAACAAATATTGACAAATTACGAATCAAAAGATGACTACATCAATTTATTAATATGAATGGTATAATGTTTGTCTTTCTCCAATCAATTTTCATGATTTGATCTGCAAACCTTGTTTGATACTACTAATGACTAACATTGTAAGGACCATCTGTACATATGTTGATTATCATTGATAATACAATCACCAAATGATGTGAATAAATGCTTATTATTGATGGGTGTCAAGACCAACAAATATAAAATCTGTTCAGAAAATATTTGAGCACAGCAGAGAACAAGGTCGATCCATAGAGACCGGTTAAGAGTTGTTTATCAGTAGAGAATAAAAATAAAATAAAGTTGCAGAAATTATAAGTGAAGTCGAGAATGCAAAGAAACAAAATTAAATATTGCAATTTGAAAGACAATAAAAATGCAACAATGAAAATATGAGAAAATCAATAATAATAAATGTCTAACCAAGGTACTTCTCTATTCAATCCAGGAAGTTTAGTACATACACTAAAAATCAATATCAAGCATTTGAATAGACAAGGTTATAGCTACCGGTGATGCACTCAAATAATCAATCTCTTCGTACTTAATCGATAGCTCCAAGACGCCCTGCAAACTATTTCTCTTACCAACTAAACAACCCCGGGACGCCCTGACAAGATTTAATCTAATATCAGCAATAAGAATCAAAAGACCCCTATCATATCCAATAAAGTCGGAAACACCGTAAATCATTTAAACTAGATTACCCAATTCCATAATATTGAAAGTTGTCCAATCACAATTGTTTATGTTATTTGCTACCTAGATTAGAATTAATAAGAAACGAGCGATTTATTATTGGATGAATTACATTCTCCACTTCAAATTGGACCTTTAATTACAAACTGATGGACTAGGCCCAATTTTTACACGCATACGCATTTTATTCTTACTCCATACAGACTAAATTTGTATTTATTCCCCCAGGCTTTCTGATTTTTGTCTCATTTAGCTATTACATTTACTCTATCCTCTTTCTCTCTCTTCGTTCTCTCGTCTCACGCCCGCCTCTCTCTCCTCTCTCGTTCGCCTTTCTCTCTTTGATGAGCTTCAACAACACCAATTTGGAGTTCTCCACCGCAAATCTCCTCTTCTCCGCCTTCATTTGTGTTGTCATCATCCCTCGTGTCTCATTTCTTCCGTGCACCTCGGTCGTCGTTCTTCCTCGTGCGTCACTGTTGTTCTTCCTCGTGCGTTGATGTCTTCTTCCTCGCCCCTCGGTCGTTGCTCTTTCTCATGCATCATTGTCTTCTTCCTGCCCCGTCTCCCCCCCCCCCGCGCCTCACTCTCAACTCCTCCGTGACGAGAAGTGGCGACGGCGGCTAGGGTTTCCTTTGAAACCCTAGCTGATGTTGTTTCCCTTTTTTATTTTTGTATTTTTTAATAAAAATAGAAAAATATTTATTTTAAGGTTTACAAATACTAATTATTCAAAAAAAAAATATTTTGTACAGTAGTAAAACGAAGGAAAATAATAAATTTTATTTTGAGTTTATTTAAAGTTGATTTTGTTGGTTATTGAAAAAGTTGTTTGTAATTTTAAAAAAAAATTATCAAGTTTTGATAAAGTTCATTAAAAATTTTTAAAAGGTTGATATGTAGTTTATAAAAAAATGTTGTTTGTGAATTTTAAAAAAAAAATAGGAAATTTTTGTAAGGCCTATTTTAAGTTTATTTAAGGTTGATTTTGTTGGTTATTGAAAAATTTGTTTGTAATTTAGAAAAGAAATTATAATGTTCTAACAAGGTTGATTTAAAGTTTTGAAAAGGTTGATATGTCGTTTATAAAAAAAATGTATTCTCCATTACACTTTTTGAAAAAAAATTGAATATAAAGACACTACATACATTCTCTTTCATCTCTAGCCAATATTAAAATATTATTTACATTTGAAGACAAAAACTGGACTGTCCTCCAATTAAGGAGAAATAAATGGAGATACATCCCTAAAAACTTGGAGAAACGTTAAAAAGATTGTTTCATAAAATTAAGAAACAAAAAAATCAAATTAAAAAAAATATATGCTAACATTACAAACATGAATATTTTAAGGATTCACATTTTGAATAAACATCTAATCAGTGCATGACAACCATTACAAATTATAGTTATATATGTATATATAGGGTATATTTGTTTATTATTCACATGAGTATTAGTCTTTTTTTTCTTTTGGATTTTTTATTTGAGACATGATTTGTCAGACTTGTAGCTAAATATTACGGGAATATTCATTGTTGTATTATTGTTTGATTTTATTTAACATGAATATCTATTTGTTATGCGCATTATTATTGCAATATTACAAAGCTCTCAACGGATACTACATACAACAGATATTACATAAAGCAGTTCGTCTCAAAA